>QOVD01003376.1:0-98212 GCA_003521225.1 Tuber microsphaerosporum | reverse complement strand
GTCAGGAAAGAGCTACCTTGCAGGCCACCCCTCCTGGTACAACCACGACAACCCCACTCTCTGCCCCAGCTGTGGGACTGAAGTGGAAAATTTTCAACACTCCATCTTGTCCTGCCCCTCGAGATCGGAGGCGCGCTCCCTTTTCCTCCCAAGGGATTTGTCGCTGGATTCCCCGTCCCCATTATGGGATTCCGCATCTCTCCTAAAAGGCCTGGCCGGCTATGTCCTCTCGACTGCCACGGGCTTGCCCCCCGACATGCCCCCCTACCCGGTCCCACCACCACCCATTGTTCCATCCGTCACTCCTCCCGCTCCCCCCGGCAGAAACTCGTGACCCATTTTGTTCCCTTCCAGCAACCTCCTCGAGGGAATCACGGACACCAGAGCCAGGGCGTTGATGATTTGCAACGCCCCGGTACTTCCTTAGTTTTTTAGTGTTTTTGTTTTTGCGAGAAGGCTATGATATGTTTCGTTGGTCGTAAAGGTTGATTTTCGGCAGTATACTTTGTTTTTGTTACTTTTATCAATTGCGTATGTGTTCGACGCGCTGGAGGAATAGTTTTTGGTTATAGGTTTTGTTTGTTTGGTTTTTGTTTTGTGTTTGTGGGTTTTGTTTTGGCCATATCTGATGATGCATGTCATTTCTTGTACCTTAAAACAATGAATATATGATATAAAAAAATAAAAAAAAATAAAAATAAAAAAAAAATTACTAACGAAAATCCCCCCCGGTGGATCTAATACAAAAAGTTTAGTCTATTTCGCTATGCTCACCATCAATACCAAGCAACAAACGTATTAATTATAGAGAAAAAAAGAAGCCATCGATCCACAAAGTACTGGCACGGCCGAATTGAAGCTGAACACTTTGGATTGCAACTCCCAAAGTGTCTGGCTTCAATTCGGCCACGCTCACAGTTTCCCTCTGGACCGCCCTCCCCCTCTGGACCACCATTCCCCTCTGGACCACCATTCCCCTCTGGACCACCATTACCCTCTGGACCACCATTCCCCTATGGACCACCATTCCCCTCAGGACCACCTTTCTTCTCTGTACCACCATTCCGCTCCCAACCGCCATTCACCTCCGGACTACCAGACAGGGTCTGCAATCCATGGCTAGGTATTGTCGTCGCTGTCAATGAGGTCACGCATGTCATTCCCCATCTCATCCTTATACCTAGCAGTCTCGATTCGTTCTGCCTCGTGTTGTGACCGGATCTTTTGCACGCCCTTGTCTATCTTACGGATTGTCACATTCTTCCGCGCATCGGCCATCTAACTCCAGATTGAGTTAGCATAATTGACAGTAGGTGCGGATTTCTAGGGGCTTGGCAGTCCCTGGGCCTACCTTTTGATATGTTTGATAGTATCTCTTGTAGTAGTCTGTTAACCTATTAGCTGCCTTGTTTACCCTAAGAGATGACTTGCTAACCACCAAACACTGCCTGTGAGAAATCCCCCACCGCTAAGGACTTATGGCCTGTATCTTTGTAGTCGATTAAGGAGCAGCGAAGAGCAGGGCACACGAGGAGAACTGTGGGCTAATGTAGAGGGCTGAAGTACTTTTGCCTACATGGCTTGCAGCCCAGACTGCACTCATTGGCAAAAAGGTAGGCATGTACCACTTTTACAATCTTTTCTACTATAACCAGCTGGTCCAAGGACCATCTCTGAGATCTACTGTCTGGCTAAGAAACAGATCATCCTTGAGAAGGATTTTCACTAGCGTTCGGCACTCAACTGGGTCCGCGATCAGCAACTTATACCACTCCACCACTATTTTCCGTGCTTCTGAAACTAGATACCTACGACAAGCCGATACACGGCGTTTCAGCTTACACAACATTTAGCCAATCAATTGTAATTCTCATTCTTGGTTAGGTTAGGGGACTTACTATCTCTAATGAGATTGCATCAGGAAGAAGCGATGGTACCTGTTCCGTGGGCCGCTGATCCCCAGAGCCGTAGTATTCCTCTTTTTCCCCCTTTCTTTGATCCAATGCTAGTCCCCAAGCTGTCTCAAACATGTTCTCCATTAAAGCCACGGAAGGCCAAGGTTGGCCTCTATAGATGCCTGCTTGTAAATAAAGGTTCGCAGCGTCGTAAACAAGAATATTCTCAGGGGGGATTAACTTTCGTTTCCAGAACTTGCGCGGTAGCTTGCCCTCCGATGTGGCACTTGCGGAGTCTGATGGAGTCTGTGGTTCCGATATTGAGGATAAATCTTCGAGAGAGTGGGGTTGTTGCCAAGCCAGCTCAGTCCGCAGTCTCTTGTGGAGGTCTTCCGCGTTCCAAATTGCTGCCCTGAGCCTGTAGCCAGCTGGTTCTCAGTTGGTAAATGTTTCCTAACAAGCGGTCTCCAATGGCGGTTTGCAGGGACCACCAGGTTTATCTGAGTCCGCTTGCGAGGGCCTGTTTCCACGACATCGGACTCAGAGGCAAGGTCTACGTCCAATAACACGCTCGAAGGTTCAGCTAGACTCCGTAAAACCTGTGCGTCTTGCTGCTCTATTTCGGCTGCGTAAAGTTCAGTAGAGAGAGGCCTCCCAAACTACATAGGGTACTTTACCGGTAGAGAATTCAGCATAGTCTTCATCCTCTTCGTCGTTAGATTCGCCATCTGAACTACGCGAGAGATGCTTGGGTTCGGAATGACGAGGGAGATACCTGGGTGAATTGGGACGCCTGGTCCCTTCCTGTTGCCTGCCAGCACGCTGCGTACCTGAAGAGCGAGGAGCTCGAGTTTGGGTTTGATTGGTCTAGGTCTTCTCTCATGCACGCGGCATGTCTTTTGTTGTCTGAATAGGTATATGATGTGTAGCGTGAAGTGCAAAGTGCGAGGTATGGGACGAAAGATATAGGCAGGTTGTGGGGTCCGTGGGTGACAGAACTTGACAAGGTATTCGGGTGCCTTTGTCTCCTCAAACAAAGACGTGACATGTAGATAGTACTGTGGTAGGCCCTTTCGGATGGAAGTCTCAAGATCGATTTCGCTCAAGAGCGATCTTATGGTGGAAAGGTGTACTGGGTTTGCTACTAGAGGACAAATACCCCGGTCCGTGACATGGGTCTGTATCGCCTAGTGCCTCAAGCAGCATGAAATTGCTTCTCGGTACAGGGTTTCTTGTTCTGGGCTAATTCTCACAGTTAACTTCAAGCTAAGTCCGCGGATGTAGAATTATATCTTTGTTGTAGCTACATATACTGCAGTCGAAAAGAAGAGAAAGATAGGAATCTCGCGGAGCTAATAAGTCCGCCAATAACATCTAATCGAATGCAAACCCTGGACCCCGGAGACCGATAAATGCAAACCTGAAGATATGTCTAAAAACAAAGACACTGTACCGGTATGCGGACACTTACCTCATAAACTCTAAATCTAATGCTCAGAAATGCGGACACAAGACAAGAGAAACAAACCATGGCCAATGCTGCAGACCGAAAATAAATGCTGACTCAGGAGAAAACTAAAGAAAGGCGACAAAATGAAACAAATCAAGATGCTCCCACGGATGGAAGCCAGACAACAAGAGTCTTCAAACCCAGACCCCAAAACAAAAGGAGAAACAAAAGGAAATTACCGTCTATAGCGTTACCGTCTATATCGTGCCGTGGACAGAAAAGAAATGCTCACAACCCAATTAGAAAAGACAGAAGCAAACAAAAGAAACAAGCGAATACCAGAGAAATGACTCTTTGGCTGGAAAATTGATGATTCAGAACAAGTATACCGGAAAGCCTGGTTTCCAGAAGGGCCGTGAGCACCATCATCACTATCATCATCACTATCATCACTGCCATCACCACCGTGAAGGGCAGAAGGACCGGGGACAGCAGCACGACCTTGTGTAGCAGACTGTGCCTGCTCAAGCTCACAGATCCTGGTTGCCCTAGCATCCATCAACTTCATATAGGAGAATCTCTCCCCAATCAATCTGTGCATGATCCGCGCCTCAACCCTTCCACGGCTGCGGTGAAGTTCTTCAGCCCTATCATTCACCCCTCACTCACAATGCAGGATCTATGCGTTTTGGGTCCACATTTGGCTGATACAGTGAATCCACACAACTGCTTAACGTTGCTTGTTCAAGTTCCAGAACATTTGCATTATGATGACATGGTTCGCTGCAACTAGTTTCAGCCCAGTGCCACCGAGGGCTGGAGTCAGGATCAGCGCCACCAGTCTATCAACTGAAGTGAACTCTAGTTGTAGCCTATCGCGGTCTCTTAACACAACCCCAGAGTAATACAAGATAGGGTGAATACGGGCATGAAAGGTTCGGAGGAACCAATTGACATAGGATGCTTGGCCTGGCAATGGGACAAAAATCACCACCTTATTCGGTGCCCATCCTTCAGGTGTGTCCAACAACGGTGGAATGAAAAGATCCGAAAGCCATCTGCCCACAGGCCCGCTGCAGAAGTTATTGCGATCCCAGTTTTAATGATAGAGCACTACTCCATCCATACACTCAGAGTCATTCGAGCTCACATCGTTGTCTGGAAGGTTCATGGTGAGGCACGCATGGCGCCACTCTTGTAGCACAGTCTGGATGGCATTCAACTTTCCACCCTTGGCATCCTCAATCCAACCATCCATTGCTCTTGCCTCATCATCAGTGTATTGCAGGCGTACGTTATCTTGGACAAGCACGGGCAAGAGGACCAGTGGGTACCCGTTTGCATCCTTAGTTTCCCCCCAGCCTTGGATGGTCCAAGGCCATACAATATCTTTGATCTGGTCATAGGCCTCCTCTAATGTTATATTGTCGCGCTTCACCTCAGCATCTATAGACTTAAGTGTACGCGGACCGTGGCTATCGAGTTGAACCTCATCAGTGACCTGGGCGAACAACCACTCGGTCTGAACAACCCAATCACCCACCGTATGGTGCATTGGGGTTCCCGTAAGCTGGATCTGGCAGCGGATATCAATTTTAATTAAGGAGTGGAAGGTTTGTGGTGCTCGGGATTTCGCCATATGGGATTCATCGAAGATCCCAACCCCCCAACTGCAGCCCTCCAAGTGCTCGGAATTGTTATTGAGGGATCTGTCGGCGCTATAGGAAATCAGATGGATGGCTTTACCGCGCTCTGTGATGCCAGAAATGAAATTGTGGTCGTGATGACTAAGCCAGCGTTGCGTATAGAGGTTGATCAGGTTGAGCCGAGTTTGTGGAATAAAGCTCTGGACTGCGCGTTCCCAGGAAGGTACCAGGTTGGCAGGGACTATGATGATAGAGGGCCGTCTGTACACCTCAATATTATCACCAAAGATCCGTGAAACCTTTTCCTATTCTGCCACCGATTTTCCCCCAATGCATGCCAAAGTTCTACTTACCACAGCCTCATCAACGATGTACTTAAGGTAGAGTAGTTTGGCAAGTGCGCAATGTGTCTTGCCCAATCCCCTATCGTCAGCAATTAGGGCCACATGGGGACGGTCCGCGACGGTACACTCAACTATAAACCAGACACCCCAAACTTGATGGAGGAGGAACCTTCCACTAGGGATTTCCGGCATTCTGAGCATGCTGGGCCCAATATCGACTTCGACTGGGGTGAGGAGTTCTGCTCCTAACATTCACACTGCATCTTCGAAGTATTGGTGATCACAATTGTTGTTGAGTTGGTCACCGCAGAGTCCGAGAAGAGCACCATTGCTAGTGGTTGAAGGGTCCGCGGTTACAGCTGCCGTTACATCCTCATCAGTTTCCAAGCCGTGGTTTTCCCTAACCTGTCCGGGGTTCGAATTATCTGGTCCGTTCTGGATCAGGCTGTTAAGTAGTCAAGGCGGTATTGGCGGGCGAACCCTATCTGCAAATTATGGAAAATTAAATTAGATTCTCAAAGTTTGACAATACGTTGGACTGTCACTTACTTGGGGGTCTATACAAGTCATCATTTCCACAATCACCACCATCACCATCATCATCATTGCCATTATTATTATTATTATTATTATTATTATTATTATTATTATCATCAATATCATCATCATCATTACCATCACGGTCCGAGCCACCATCCCCATTATTGGTCCCAGTATCTGTGGCCCTCTCTTTGCCTTTCCTTGAAGGCTGAGAAGGCCCTTCCCCACAGTCTCCCGGGTTCTTGGGAAGATTGTTCCTTCTCGGTTCCTGCTCATCCCCCTCTTCACTGGTATAGTACAGCCCAATCTCTTTCTTGGCCTCGTGATTGGTATCGGTTCCTGCATCTATAGCCACCATGAAAATAATAGCATAGGAGCCCTCGTTAGGACTCTTGGCTTGGGCCATCATCAATGCCGCGTTCCATGATCCTTGGTCTGAGATACTCAGTTCTACACTTCCACCCTGCTCCAAGCCGGGAAAGAAGTTCAGGTAATCATGATTCTGTAGCGTGATATTCGCATTGAGTAGCATGGACCTTCTACTAAGTGGTGGAGCTCTTCCGCGAGCCCAATGGACAAGGCAGGGGAACTCGTTGACACTAGTATAGTTCGTAGAGTCAGTTCGGGTACTGCCAGGACTGCGGAAGGAGACGCTGAACGAGGTGAACCGCAACTCTGGCAGCCTCACTTGTCTCGGCCGCTTTGCAGGTGGGCTCCTTATAGTCAAGGGGCCCCTGGTAGCCCTGGGGTTTCTGGTGGTCTTGGTGGTCCTGGGGGTCCTGGTAGTTGCGGGGCAGTGGCAGTTGCCGGGATTGTGGGGGTTGCGGTAGTCACAGGCAAGGCACGATGTTTGGTGCGTTTGGCAATGGCACAGGTGGCAGCGGCTCAGGCGGTTTCAGCAGCCTCGGTTTCTTTTTTCATAATATCGCGGACCTTCTTCACCTGCTGAATCATGAATTGTGTAGCCCACGTCCAATGATCCGCTAGATTCACAAACCTTGCTAGAGCCCAGTGAGTTGAGAAGTCGGTGTATATTCGAAGGAGCCCAGACTCCCAATCCGCAGTCTTCGTCTCAGCTGCAAGAGCCACTGGTCCGACGACGAGGTCCGGATGCTGCTGACGAAGCCAGGTCCTTTTGAAGTTTCAAACCCATGTTTTATAGTCCCTGTCGCCTATACTGGGAAAACCAAGTTTCACACAAATACTAGCTGCCGAGGGCGCCATTCTCAGAATGTCTGTGTTCTACCCCACAATATTAAGTTAGTAACTGCAGTGGTAGCAGATAGTAAGAGTTTTGCTTACCTAATTATATATCTATTTTGGTTGGAGAGTCTTAGTGGGCAGGGTTACTAGGTCCGGCGAGTCGGTTGTTTTATGTGTTGAGAATGTTAGATGTTCTGAAGATGGTAAGGATGGAAGCTTGGAGTCTGGAAGCTTGGAGTCTGGAAGCTTGGGATTTGGGTACCTATTTGGTGACTGCGTAGTACCTATGTGTATCTGATAATGGTTCTGATATTTGCCGTCTAGGGCAAGGCCGGAGGAAAGAGTTCGATTAGGAAAGACTGTAACTCAAAGCAGGGTTGCAATACGGCGTAGGACTGAAATGAAGGGTTCAGGTATTGGCGTGTTGAATAGGTTTTGTGTTCTAATATGAGCTATTGTGTACTGGAGACTTACTGGTGTATGATCTTCTGGCTGGGAGGCGAAAACCGCTCTCTATATATCCCTTTCAGGCACTCTTTCAAGATTCAGAGTTCATGATAACGAGCTTTCAAGTCTCACCCATCCAGGGAACTGTGCGTTTCGCATCATTGAACAAATATCTGTTTTCCAGATGACCTGTGGTTTTCAAGATAAACATCTGTTTTCATGGCGAACAGTACGGTGAGTACACTTGAATAAACACTGATATTCAAGTAGTGTATTACAGACGGGGTGGGCTGTAACAGAGTCTTTACGGCAGGGTCCGTACGGCAAGATCTGTGTCGGGTGTACTACTGAGCACCTAGGGTACTAGGTCTGCCTTGGCACATCCCTGCACCACACCGTGTGCGTACTGTACTCGTACTAGTAGTACAAAGGACTAGGAGAGATGTTTTGTTACAAGTCAGCTATTATTAACCAGCACAACAGCCCCTGCCCTATACACAAATATATTACTTGTACAAACACGGTACTCTTTGTGCTCCTATCACATTGATCCCATCAGAGCGGCAGCATTATTCCAACCCAATAACGTCGAATCCCACCTGCCCAGACTGCAGAAGGCCCTTCTGGACACGTAAGGGCTTATAAATCCACTGTAGCCAGTACCCGCAAAGCCAGATGCTGATAAAGCAGAAACCGAGACCGTATCCAAGCCATACACTGAGCGAAAGAGAGGGGGGTGCTAGCAATCAGCATCTCGGAGAAGACAATCCTTGAGTGGACTGTAAGTTTTATTCTGGATCAAGTACTCCCTCAGCCTAAACTAACATCATTGAGAAGTCACTGGATGGCAGCCACCCACAGATCTCGAAACCAGAGACTCAGATAGTGATCAGGAACCGAGAAGCCAGGAACCGGAGGACCTAGACCTAACCAGTTTGCCTGACCCCAGTAAAACGCAGTATCACCCATCTGAAGCTGGTAGATCCTATGGCACTGCAGGTGGAATTTACCGCAGATATCTAGACGCGGACTCGAACCCATGTCAACTAGTTTAAAGTTGAAAAGACTTTGAGCTTGAATGGTGGATGCTGCAGTCGGGCTTAACAAAAGGATCGAGCGATGAGTATTTACAGTGTGGACTGGACAATGACAGGTGCACATTGTTCCAGACTGCAGATGAACTGTGGTCTTTGTTTGAGTGCATAGAACACAGTTTTGGGCCCCAAAGCTGGTCCGCATTCCCATGTGGGTCCGGAACATTGTACTCTGGCAACATCGGGCACAGCATCCGGCTTCTTCTTGGCGATTTACCTTTCGCAAACCATATTGTCTTCAGTTCCGAGTGTATCTTCGATAGTATCGGCCGAAGAGTATATAATGAGATTCATACCGCAGACTGGTGGTGGGAGACCCAAGACTTAGTGCCCAGAGGTGGAACAGTGGTGGCCCTCCTTTTCGCTTCCGACAAGACTCACCTTACAAACCTGTCTGGAGAGAAGGCTGCTTGGCCGGTCTATAGGTCGTTCGGTAATATTAGCAAAGATATACGACGGCAGGGCTCTGATGCGCATGGATGCTAGTTGCTCTGTTACAAGTTCCTCAAAAGAACCTGAAGGGCGGCTTGATTCATAGGTCTTGGCATAGAGCGATCGAGGGTATTCTGAAGCCGATAGCAGAGCTGGATATAGCCAGCCCAGGGCATGAGTGAGATTGCGCTGATGGCCAGGTCCGCCAATGCTATCCAATCCTAGCAGCCAGGATTGGTGACGACCAAGAACATGTCATTCCGGCAAGAATAATTAACGGACTTTGCCCAATTTGCGAGATTCCGCGGACTGAGATAGGGCACGAGCCAAGTAGTACTAGTAGAGTTGGGGGGTTTAGAGACCGCGATCCAAAGTCCTATCAGCAAGCCCTAGAACAAGGAAACAGCAAAGATGCAGAGTACTTAGCGTCCATTGGTCTGCGGGTGAAGGAAAATCCTTTTTGAAGGTTTCCTTTATACAATGGGTGCTCTGGCAACCTGACGCACTTCACATCCTGCTTCTGGGAATTTTTAAGATGATGATGGATTGATTGGTGGGATATCTGTGGCAGCGGAGGATTCTAGGCTGGTTCAATTACCGTTTTAAGTCGATCCCGCGATACCCGGGCTTTCAACCATTTAAGTGAAGCTATAAAGAGGTCAGCTCATGGCAGGGCAAAGAGATTATAACCATGATGCGATTCTTACTAGCTGTGCTAGGCCCGATCTTGATTGATGGGGTCCAATCTAGCCCATCGTAGGATGCACAGGTCCTAGGATGTGTCAGATCAATCATCGAATTTCTCCTGGACCTTGGACAGTGCAGCCACTCTGATTACACACTTGGTCTGCTGGATAACAGACTCGCAATATTCTACAGGAGCAAGTCCGTGTTTGGTCTGCAAAGGAGAACCAAAGCAAGAACCAAGAACTTGGAGAAAAAGTAGGCCGTGATGGAGGCGAAGGGTAGCGAAGAGGGATGGTCTAGGGCACGGATGAAGGCGGAGAAGAAAAAACTGGAGACTGCGATCTATCATTTCCAGTTTCCAAAAATGCACATGCTGAGTTCTACCTCAAATAGCATCCGTCGAATGAGAATACCGGACCACTTCTCTACTGATATATTGAAACTCCTAGATATAGAAAATATCATAGAAGCATACCGGGCTTCCAATCGAATACAATATGAGGAGCAAATGCTCTGGTACCACGATAGACATACCGGGATCGCTTACATCTTACACACTTTCGAGCACCTGGCTTTAAGCGGAATATATGATCATGATACCGCCAGGGTCCTCGGTATGCAGACTCGAAATGACAGATTGCTCTCTACCAGGGTTACGAGGCTCCAGGAGAGAGGTTTAGGGATAGGCCAGCACGCCGTTAGAACCAGCACCAGATCTAGCCGGAACCTAGCGCCCTCGATTATCCTTGAACTTCAAGTCCCGGAGCGGAAGCAGCGAGTAGATCTGGTAATTTTGCAGACCAGATTAGCAGAGAGGTCAAGATATATCAAGCGGCTCGCACTAAGCGAGGCTGCGGACCGGTTTGCTATTCCTGACCTACTGGTGCTTTTCCGCGATTATGGTGAAGAACTCTGGGGGCAACGTGTAGCAGAGAGGGTACTTGGCCAGAGAGAAACTTATGCAGAATCCACAATGAGTGAAATTTACAATTTAGTGGCGAACTACTTCCAACCATTTCATCACCTGTTGGAGATTGAGAGGTGGCTGTTATGGTGTACCAAAGAAGGACAATAGAATGAGTCGCTGAGTCATTATATTTGGGTCCGGAAAAGTCAAGACAGGGACAAGGATACATTCCAAGGAAGGAAGGCATGCAAACCACTGCGATGCGTTTCGTTCAGCCCATCTAGGGCGGTTATTCCACAGACCATAATATGAAACTAATCCCCAGTGACAGAAATTCAGAAGCTAGTTATTCTAGTAGGAATGAAGTATGCGACGGAATCGGGCAAGCCGAACCGCTTCCATGAGTTTGTGGAGGTTGTGCTCAATGAACGGGATCGGTATGTCGAGGAAGTGGAACCAATTAAGGGGATGGTCTATCAGCTGGAAGGGGGAAACATACAGGAAAAAATAGCTGGATCGTGAATAGCCACATAGACCTAGAGACCTACTACTATGTGTATTGGTATCGGCGGTGTGTGTGAAAATAAATGTGTAGCGAGGGAAGCCAGAACTACTTGAAACACTATACGCAAAAGTAACGGGTAGAAAGATTCTTATTGTAGGGAAGAGGTTCGTGTGAAATATATGAGGGAGCAGAAAGTGAACGAGCGCAGTAACTCCGGATCATGATATCTACCGTATTCGTGTGATCTCGAAGCCTGGAGCATCCAGGGCAGACCAGAATGACAGAAGAAGCTAAGGAGCGCGGCTCGAGTGGCTCCAGGAACAAGGATATGGTGGCTGGAGCAACTGGAGGGCTGCCAAGGTATGTTGTGGCTGGATGTGAGGGTTGAGATCCGAGTCGGGATAAGAGAGGAGGCTCATGATCTAAACAAGGAACGAAGGAGGTTACCAAGGTCCACAGCAAAGAGGACCCGTGGGGCTGGGTGGCAACCCAAGGGTGGACCAAGGGGAAACAGAGGCCGAATCGGGATGGACCAGGAGGATTCATGGGCCACAAAAATATGGATGAGAGGGATTCAGGGGCAACAATGTGGTGGACAAGGAGGATCAGGTCCACACAAGCATAGATCTGAGGTATAAAGGTCCGCACAAGCACAAATCGGATGAGTCATGGCCAACGCAAGCACGGACCTGAAGGATGAATATCCATGCAAGCACAGACCAGAAGAGTAAAGGCCCACACAAACGCAGACCTGGAGGGAAAAAATCCATGCAAGCACGGACCAGAAGAGTGAAATCTTGCGCGAGCACTAACCTGGTGGCTAAAGGTCCGCACAAGTGCGGGCCGGGAGGATTAAGGTCTGGGCAAGGAAGAATCTGAGTGCAACGAAAGTGTCCAGGTCTAACGGGCAGAGCAACTGGGACGTACGGGTAGAAAGTATGAGTCTGCCAGAGACAAACAAGAGAGAGCGGAAGCAAAGAATGATGGGCCAGTAGTCCCACGAGGCGCAAATGGAAATCAGTATCTAGCTATTGGGGTTCAGATTTGAAATACAATTTGCTGATACATTCTGGCTTTGTGAACTGCTATTTGTTGAAGGAATACATTATTTCTGTATTCCTTAATATCATCCAATTCATGTCAATCTTTATAGATACCCTTACAGACTTCCTTTCAATTCCACCCAAGCTTGAGGAGTCATTCACGGGCTGATCTGCTGGAAGGAGCATTTTTGGTTTTACAGTGAATACTATCAATTGATAGCATGGGGAGCTCATTCGGACTCTGGCCAATTTAGTTACCATAGCTTGTCATCTAGTAATCCGGAATAGCCTTTGCTAGGCCAGCAGAATCCATTGCAATTTTAATAAACATGATCAACATAAATGTGTATTACTAAAAGGAAGTGTGAATGAATAGGGAAATTCTCTTTTACCTTCTTGTATAAGTGATTATATCTCTAATTGCCAGCATAGTCTCCTCATCTGATAGTCAACTGGCGGATTTTACATAGCACCCTGGTTTAGGAGATGGCAATTTGCCGAAACGAATGTAAATAACTTCCTGCTAAAGACAACAGTTCATAACTAGTATTCCCCATCCACCGGAATATGCAACCAAAAGAGCGAGTTCCTTGTAGGTCTTCCTTTTCAATATTGGGTGGGTCGAAAGTCGATTTAACTCGGCCCCTCTCTACTCTATTTCCACTTTCAGCTGCAACTTAAGAAAACTATTTAGCTGTACATTCCAGTCCAGTTGGAGCCCTTTCCCCTTAGCTACTGGATTTCTGCCACAAGATTTGATTAGAGTACTTACTTGTTGTAGAGCGAAACTCAGGATTTATTTTTTGAGGTCCCAACTTGAACCACTAAGACGAGGCAGGAATCAATACTCAGGAACTCACTGTTTGCTATTAATGGGGTATTAGGTGCAAATCTGGTCGAATTTTACTTGATTGCAGATTACTCCACATCTGCTCAATAGATTGTCCTTATGTTTCTTGAAGGATGTTGGGCACAACACCGGCTATACACTGGTATAAGGTATGTCGCTTTGGTATTGAAACTTATAATATCATGGATGTCTGAAGAGAGAGTCTTTTTGCAGAACCTGTAACACGTACTTTATATATAGAATACACTACTATTGAGAAATAGAACTAGAAATAGGATAGAATAATAGTATACTATATGTTACTTTACTTTAGTAGATTCAAATTGATAATAACCTAGGTCAAGAGAAGGTAAAAGGGGAAACTTTGACTCTTTCCTGAAGAGACAGTATATCTTAGCCTGTATTCTGAGTGAGGAGTGTTGTACCAGGTACTTTCAGGAAAATCATGTATGGTACCAGGCACAATCAAGGCAATCAGCTATTACACCTGGTAGGCTTTAAGTTAAGTGCCGAGTAGTAGTTGTACTCTGATTCGTAATTGCCATTATGGAGGCTATGTGTATTGGATACCCAGTGTGCTCTGGGCCCACCCTATTACTTTTGCTGATGCAGAAGGAACTCAGGAAGAAATAAGCGTCTGTGACAGAAGTCCACAGCGGTAGTGGGGTAATAGTAATGCCCTAAGGACTCTGATTGAACCTCCTAGTACAGATGGTTAGAATACTACTAGTGGAGTCTGTAGGCGTACCAGCAGTAGTAGTAGAACTGGTTGAACAAGTATGATCTCCACCCGCTCTAGGGATAGTGGCAGCAGGTCAGAAGCCAGCTCTTGCTGTAGTGGTTGGGCTGGGATATGATTTTGGGCTTATGATTCTTGGTGTATGATTCTGGGCGTATAAATTTAGCCATAATAAGTAGGATCACTCTTGTGGTAGTGTGAATAATAAATGAATAGAGAATGGTGCCAGTACATCTACTAGGGTATAATCCCTGTCTTGAAATCAATAGAGACTGTAGTAAATGCAAGTAAGCAGTAAAATACAGAAAAGTTGAAAGATTAGAGGTCAATTGACCCAGAATAGGAGAAGACGAAAGCTGCAATGGGAATGAGCAAAATAATAGGGGCCCAAACAGGGTGCTATAATTTATGGAAGTTGTTCTGACCATAGAGAGGTACCAAAAGCCCGACAGCCGGAGAAGCAGGTAACCAAAGGTAACAGAGCCCACTCCAGGTTATTGACCATGGAGGGGTGGGCAATTTGGCATGGGTTCTGAGCTTTCTGGGTCCTATTGGCTCTGTAATGAATAGTAGGAAAGATTGAATAAGACGTAGGTCAGATTTATAATATATTGATTATATTGTAGCATTCTTACCAAACAAATGCAGTACTCTTAGACTATTGTGAACTATAGAATTGCCTTGATAAAAGATATAACTCAGAAGAGTCTTAAAAATAGTTTGATGCCTGAGAGCCCTGTGAAGCCATATTAGTGAGTTTTATATTTTGGTGAATCACATGTAATCTTGTGTAATCCTGATAATGCCTATCATTTTACTTGAAGAGCCTATACTAATCTTAATTTCTGTAACATATAACCTATTATTAGCTCTAACTCACAGACCTTTTACATACCAAAGTTGAATCTTATTGGCCTAAACTTATTAACTTCAGTATATAAAACTTCCATCAGTTATAGCTAAAAATATCTTATATTTTGCAGAAAATAAGATTATTATTGTGTTTTCAACTATAACTAATGTGATTTTTAATGTTGCAATTAGAATTCAGCCAATTCAACAAAACATAAAACTCTACCACAGGGGGCACATGGAGTAGCCTGTTTTTTAGCTGATGAATATCAAATAAGGCAGATTTCAAGCAACTTGAACTTCCTCTATCAACTTACTAATTTCAATACCAATATCATAATACTTTCTTAGTTTTCTGCCTTTGTATTACTCTTTTACCATTTACAAAATATTTCTTTTCTTTTTATTACCATTATTCAATCAAAATGCTACTTAATAAAGTCAGATTTAAAGATCAATTTGTTCCCCTACATTGTAGATCTGTTTAACTAAGTGTCAATCAATATGTATCACTTCTTTGAAATCTTTGACAGTTTAATTCTAATTGCGTTAGCCTGATGTAATCACATTTGAGCATACTTTGAAGTAAATATCACCCTTCGCTAAGCTAGCTCCTTCTTGATAGTACTTTCTCTTAGAAAGTAGTTTACAGTACCATGTAAGATATTGCAATTTAATATTTGCTATCACTTTCATTATTGATATTTTTCTGAGTCTCTCCCCTTATACTAGTAATTGCTGTATATTCTGGAATAGCTGAAGGGGTGGCCAAGAGTGGGGAAGGTTCAAGTTGTCTATTAAACCTACTTAAATGACCTTAAAAATTACTTGCTGCTCTTTTACTATGACTAATCAACTACCTGGCTAGAAGTTGAAATTGTCCAAAAACATATTCAAAATACATGAATTATGCTTTGTTCAACCCAGTTAAGTTCTTTACAGGATGTTCTTAGTACTATAGTTGATGCTATTGTAAAAATTGAATTTGTCTACTTGGTTGATGGAGTGCATTTTCTCTACTTATCCACTATTTTCAGGAGGACTTTTGCTTAATGTATCGCACAGGAAATTGCCCAAGATAGGGATTCCACTCACAGGTTGTACGAGTTAAAGCCCACCTCTAATGACAAAACACTGTAAGAAAACCACTAAAGTATAAAAACAAGAAATAAAGAAAAGACGACTAACTTAAGAGAATGAGTGTATCTATCCCTTTGTGCCTTTTCACAAGGATTATTGACATGTTTCCATGCTAGTAATAGTGTCTGACTAACAGAACCAGCTGCTCCACTCTCCTATCCTCACTATTTATTCCCAATTTCCTTCAGTAACTTCCACAACCAATATATCTTCATCAAAAGTCTAAACAGTAATATTTTTAGATATTGCACAATCTCTTGAACCATAGTGGTGCAGTAGTAGGTGTATTTTTGATATGAAAATGGAGATATTGTTCCTTTACTAGTGTGTTGGCTTTCATAGTAGCGGTCTTAGTAGCTTCGTTCGTATCAGCTACATCTCTTACCTCTCTAGATCAGCAAAAATTATCCTTTGAGACTGGTGCGCCTGTTGCCTCCGATGCACAGGGCGCTGTCATCACAAACCGACATTCTGGATGGGCCGCCCCATACTTATTTTGTCCCGGTGCAGACTCTTCCCTTCCACCCGCGCCAGACGCAAACCTCCCTCATTGGGACGCGCCAGACGCCCTCAGACACCCGTTGCCTTGCACTGTACATGTTCATTTTACCCTTTACATCTCCCCGATCCCGCTCACCCCCGGCCTTTGTCCATCCGGCTCCCACCCCATTGTTTTCTCTTTTGCTGCGGATTCGTCCGCAGTCCGCTCCGCTTTCTGACGCCCCAGACGCCCGCTCCCTTGCACCCTACACCTCCCCAATCCCTTTGGATTCATGCTCACCCCCGGCCTTTCTCCATCCGGCTCCCCTCCCTTTTTTTCTCTTCTTGTTGCGGATTCGTCCGCAGTTCACTCCCGTTCCCTACGCCCCAGACGCCCGCTGCCTGGTACCCTACATCTTCCCGATCGCTTTGGATTTCTACTCACCCCCGGCCTTTCTCCATCCGGCTCCGCTCACTTTTTTTATCTTTTTGATGCGGATTCGGCTGCAATCGGCTTCCCTTCCCTATGCCCCATACACCCTCAGCCTGGCACCCGACACCTTCCCGATCGCTTTGGATTCCTGCTCACCCCCGGCCTTTCGCCATCTGGCACCCCGCTTTTTTTCTCTTTTTGTTGCGTATTCGTCCGCAGTCCGCTCCCCTTCCCTACGCCATCCAGCTTCCTCCATCTTCCCTTTACCCCATCCCATGACAGCTACTTCTGATCTGCGCGACACATTCTGATCCCTAAGTCTGATCTGCCCAATGCCTTTAGTATATTTCACATTGCGGCTAGCGCCTTCGGTACTTTTCACCTTCTGCCCGACGCGTTCATCGGCGCCTCCAGATCTTCGGCTTTCTGTGAAGTGCCTTCCAGCTAACCCTTGCTAATATAGCTCTTTGTCGGCAGTCTCCCCATTGTATTACCGGCCACTAATACCTCTCTCAGCCCCCGGAAGTGTATATCATGTCTTCCTAGGGTATCTCAAAGTTTGTTTTTGAGTCATTCTCCTCTGGGTCGGCCTGATTCATTCATATTCTTTCTCGGGTCACCACGCCCTCACCCTCTACTAGTAACCCCGGACACATTCACATTTTGAATCTAGCGATTTATTATTTCTATTATCACTATCTATAAAAAATACCCTATTGGGCGGGCCAGACCTGGGCCTAATAGTCCGCCTGACAGTGTATGCCCTGACAGGCCAATGGATTATGTATGAATTGGGAGTCTGCCTCTTCCGGATCCATCCCCAATTCAAGCCTTAATGCCTCCGGATTGTCTGAATATCCCGCTGTCCTCTCTACAGGGTTGTTGCGCTTCATAGCAATTCTTTCCTCCAATGACTGCCTGATACGCCTCATAATTCTCGTCTGGAATCCCCTACTCCTCTCCCAAGTGTCGAACTGACGTTTAAATAGCACTGTTAGATTTCCATCCTGTTTAGCCTACCACTAGATTTCCTCAGCGGACTCCGGATGCCGGCGGCTTACCACGCGAATTTGCAAGTGTGAAGTCAACCTTATCGGTAAAGACCACAGTTTGCCAGCAAAGCAGCGCATAGCATAATATGGTATAAGTAAGACACAGGAACGGGCCATTTATCTTTTCCAGAAACTCCGGTTCTATTCTGCCTCTCCCTTTCTTACCACTATAAAGCTGTGCCCATATCAGATCCGGGATCTGAGGTGCGAGGAATCGAAGTTGAAAATCCTGTTTACTGCTTCAGGTTCACTGTAGACTGAAATCATCAGGAAAAACGGAGCAGAAAAAGTTATCTCATAAGCATTCAGGCTACAATTAAAGCGAACCTCCTTCAGAAAATATTGCACCTTTCGTGCACAGGCTGCCTGGTCCTCGGTGTCAAGTTTGTAGAGCGCTGACACCACCTTCTTTGCGCAATGCAGATACTGAGATCTGCTGAAACTGTGCTTATCCCGTATATGTCCCACCACATTCCGCCGGATTCAGTATTCAGTCCTGCGTACTACATAAGGGTAGAGTATTGCTAGGGGACTTACCTTATTACTCGAGTGGGTGGTAGCGTCCGGAAAGTCGAGCAAATCCAATTTACGCCGGGCATCGCTCCAGCATCGATAAACCTGGTCTGTCAGTCTGATTGGATCCGGCAATGGATCTACAAAAAGTACCTAATCCCACTTTAGCTCCTTTGCCTTGCTCTGAATTGTGAGCTCAATCCCAAAAGCAATATTTCGTCGGCTTCCGGTCAACTGGGAACTTGGGGGCTGTTCGTCTCGTACTGGCGCTTAGAAGGGGCCTGCCGGTATTGGGATAATATTTGATCCGGCGGGCGAGGGATCCCCGGACGAGCTGCTATCCAGAACGGTAAAACGAGGCCTGCTGAGTCGTGGAGCAGGTGTTATCCGTCCAGGCAATCTAATCCGTATGTCTGTAGAAGTGGCTGAGAGAGCCAGCGTAGAGGGTGTTGATTCAATAAAACTCATACTCTGTCTTTAGGGGTCTCTGTGCCCTATAATCCCCTAGGTCATCCTCCTCGTCTGATCCAATTAAGTCCTCCATGCTCTCCTCACTCGAACCATTGTCGTCATATTCTCCATCCTGTGAATCCATACTGTCCTCTGCCTTGCGCTGCCATCCGGGCAGGTGATGACTAGCCTGTCCTACCGGAAGCTGCGTTGAAATTGGCTGCGGGCCCGATGCGTATGTTCTATGCTGGGAAAGCATACTGCTACTCTATAAGAGCCAGGAGGGCCGATGAGCTAGACGCTGTTGGGATTTCGTTTTCCGGATAGGTCTTTGGCGGACCCCCCACTGCCTCAGGGCTTGCCGCTAGGCTTGACGTGATATGTCGGCGGTGGGTTGTAGCTGCGGCATTGAGATATTAGTTGTAAGGATAGGTCGAATTCAATATATGGTTATTGTAAGCAAATGTAGATTGTGTCAGGAAATGCAAACCAGCGGGCAATCAAGGTGGTTTGGGGGAGTTACTTATTGGAGCTGACAGCAAAGGCTGGGTCGCGTGCTTAAGGGGCCGGCATGTTCATAACCTGTCACTTGGTTTAAGACGTCTTATATACAGGTAATTTGAATATGAACCGCATTCCTCATCACTGCTGCTAAAGAGAAGCGGCAGAGCAGTCTTAGAGGTACCGCTCATAGGGCTAATTAAACCTTTCTATTATCATACAGGGACTAAATCTAATTCAAGTAAATTTGCCAAGCGAACTCCACTGGATGGGGCAGGGATACAGGTCCAGGCCGGGAAGACTAATCTATCAGGGTATAGGGTAAAGGTAAATGCAGATTATGTTAGAAGCACAGACATAGAGCGCAGACAAAAAGGGTAATTTCAGACGAAAGACAGCAAAGGACCAAGGGAAGAGATAAAGCACGATAAGGAATAAAGCATTACAAGTGAGTGAAAGGCCAGCAGGACATTTGGCACCAGGGCAGACAAACAAGTGGCCGGCTGGAGCAGGCAGAATGATGAAAGCAAGGAATCAGAACAAAAAAAGAATATAGAAGACTCAAAAAACGGAATCAAGATGCCATACTGTATAAAATCCCCCTCAACATGACAGCCCGCCGAAAGGAAAAGGAAAAGGAAAGAGGAGCAGGAAAAAGAAAAAAGAAAAACAGCTAGCGTGTGCTCCGACATTTTGGGTGGGGCCCGGGCCGCCCGGATCGGGTCTGCTTTGACGATTCGGGTCTGCCACTACGCTCATAAGAGTTAGACATATTGTCTCAGTGCGGATCGGGATTGCCGGCAAGATAAGATAGGTTGCCAAGGGGAACAGCTTCCCCATGAGAGTTTTTGGTTCGAACGTAGAAGAACTTGACTTTGATAACCGCACTTGAAACCTACCAGCCAATACTTGATTCCGCCTTAGCCTCAGGCAAGGCAGCCTGACCTCCTGAAGCAACAATCAGGAGGTGCTCAGCGGAACGTCTTAAATCACCCACAATGTCCTCGGCGGTAACTCCGGGGGTGCTAGCAGACGGCGTGGGGCTGGCAGTCTCCGCTACTAAAGAATCCGGCGGGAGCCGCTTAGCGGACGGCCCTAACTCTACCACAAGGTCTTCAGCGGAACCTTGGGAAGTACCCGCATACAGCACGGGGCTAACCTGCGACTAGCATTATGAAGTGGTTCTTGCTCTAATGCTACAGCCGGATTACCGGCACCGGATTTTGTGTTCCAGCCTGTCGGTGCTCTTTTATTCCTGCCCACTATCTTTCTGGGCGGTTCGCGAGTGTCAGCTGGGGGCTCGGAGTCCTGATCGTCGGTCATAGCCGCCAGATTGCGCTTGCTTGTGGAATCGACCAGTGCCCTAACTAGTGCTTTTTTTCTATCACCCTGGTACCTCACAAGCCCCGGCATTTGTGTGCCGGACCTCCGGAGAAGACGTTCAGGTAGTGGGACAGAATGAGGAATACCTGGAGCAACACGTGGTATGCCCTCCGAGTCGGGCTCTTGATCTACAGACGGATTACGGACGAATATTTCTGGAACATCGGGTGAAGAGTCCTCAGCTCCGTCTAACCCACCTCGCTTTCACCCAGTATATACTGCCTTCGCCCGAGTTAGGGTTGGTGTCGCTACACAGCGCAGTCACTTCTTTGTTGCGGGGTAGATTTCGCCAGACCGCGCGGCCCTTACTTTTCTGTAGTGGTTGATATCGTCACACGGTACGCCCTCCGCCTTGCCGCCGTTGGAGAGGATTCTGGCTGGCCATCATTGTCATCAGCACTGTCAGACTCAAGGGAAGCCTCCTGCTCCGATGTCGGCTCGTCCGCCCTAGCACCAATAGCAGGGCTATCGCTAATATTCTGGTCCGTATAACCATACGCCAAAGGGGGCGGGGTACCAGGCTCTTGATCATTGGTGGGATGTCTTCGAAAAAGCATGTCCATTGGTTCTGATGGCGGACATTGTCCCCACCACATGCGGATCTGCGTATCATCATGTAGGACCAGCATTTCAGATAGTGGAAGGGGGTACTCTGGGGAGTCAAGTAGCAAAAGGCTGCCATATCTGGTGGCGCCAACCAAGTGACGATAGCCGATCCCGGGGGCAAAACAGCTATCGAGGGCCATATGCAAGCTCTGGGGAGTGGGTTCGGTCATCTCCACCCAGACCATGACCGGATGTGTCTTCCATGGGAGATGCTCCAACCCGCGGGGGAGTGGATTGTCTCTGCGATAAGTAGATGGCCGGAGTATCCAGACGCGGATGCTACGTGGGCCGGCTAAACCTAGTATGTCATATTAGTAAAATGACATATAGATTAATACGAACAACAAAGGACGGAACTTTCAATCATTTACGGCCATGGCAGGAGCAGCCGGGACAGCGGGAGGAATGGCAACACCCAAGCGACTCAACGTTTTTGAATGCTTTCTCACTATATCCTTAAGCAGAAAATCAAGACAGTCAGTGAACCGCAGGCAGGCATTTGAGTTTTGCTGCCAGAGGGCAGCTCTACCATTGCTGGCCAGGGGTTCGACGGTTTGGGTATGTGCTTGGATCGCCGCCCACTGGGCAGGGGTGGCTAGTTTCTTGCCCCGGATGCGATTCTGCTCCCTCCTCTACTTGATGGCGTCCCGCCAAGTTTTGTACTCTGGACTTGTAGTACTGGGGTATGGGAAGCGGCAGATGTATTTGCACCAGGCAATGTCCCCGTGGCCTTCATGGCTCTTCGTTCTAGGGCGAGTAAGTCCGCTCTTTGATGCAGGCATATTGGGAGAGAGCGTTTATGGCGGCCTTGGCCGGTGGATTATTTCTGCATTGGCGAGTTTTAGAACAAAATTCTGTGTGACAAATATCAAAGGATAATGATAGACTCTACATGCTGCACATCTATGAGAAAGTGAGGGTGCGGATAGATATATCGGGGGTCAGATGAGTCTTTCGCGAACTTAATACAGGGGCTAGGATCATTCAGGTTAGTAATTTTGTCAAAATAGATAGAGAATGAATAGAGTATATACCACACGGATGAATACAGTTCTCGGTACACTCGAGTGAGAACTGCTGCTTGAGGCCAACCGGCGGAAAGTGGATGGGAAAAGCCGGTGAGAAGAGTTCAGGGCAGTTTGTGTTTGATGAGAAGTGATGGAGAGAGGGAAGGAAGGAAGGAGGAACAGCATTGTTTATATAGGCCGCGGAGGGCTTTCATCTGGTAAATACTTTTACGCTGTACAAACAAGGCAGGGTTTAGGAGGAACATGAGGTTGCTTCTTGAAGTTTATAAAAACTTGAAATAGACTTTTGAGCCGCAGAAGAGCCGCAGGGGTCCGCCAAGAGGCCTGAAGAGCTACCTTGAAAAGCTTAAACCACAACTACTTGATCCTCCCGACAACCAACCGGACTCTGGTGTGGATTTTGTTCAACTTTGGAAGCCATCGGACATCAGCTTTCAAGACGATATTGCTCCGCTCCCGCAGCCGATAAACTACCGGATACTAGCAACTTGAAACAGAAACAGAACAGAAATGGCAAACATGAGGAGGATGGCCACAAAGTGTCCCTATTGTTGCCGGCGATATCAGCACACTGCTGCCTATGAAAAACACGTTTGGATGATACATCCTGATAATATGCTTTTCCACCGTGACATCACGGACTCTGGGCCAGGACCTTCATCTGCGCGGACATGGTTTATACAAGATGAGGGGGCCAACCAAAGCGGCACTAGTGACGCAGATCAATTTGCAGAGGGCGGGGGAAATTCTGACTATGAGTCTGACCCAGCCATTTTAGACTATGATTGAGGAAGCGAACAGGAGACAGGCAGTGATATAGAGCAGGATTGGGACTCAGAGGACGTTTCCCGAGAGCCGGATAAGTCGAGCCCAGCTAGTCTGCAAACGATGACGGGTACTGGCACACCAATTGGCGATGTTGCTGGATATGAGGAGCTTAACGAGGCTATGCTCAATAATCCATGGGCCACATTTTGTTCCGAGCATGACTTCCATTTGGCTAGCCGGTTTGTACAGAACAAGGTACCACAGATGCGGATTAACGATTACTTTGGCCAAGGCTTGGGTGGTAAGGAATGCGGATCATTTCGGTCCGCCCAAACCTTAGAAAAGCAACTTGAAAGGCAGGACCCATTCAGAAAAGATTTGTCATGGACCGAGGCAACGCTAGAGAGCGGGAAACATTTAACCATGTTCTACTACCGAAATATTGTATCCTGTGTCCGCTACCTCATCCTGCAGGTAGCTTACATAGGAAATATGGTTTATGCACCGATACGCGAATATTATTCAAGTGGTGATCGATTAAAATCTGTGATGCACACAGCAGATTGGTGGTGGGAAACTCAGGTATGATAAGTCCGCGATCCCTTACCTGTATAGTACTAAGATCAATTAATAGGAAGCACTCCCCACAGGCTCGACTGTAGTCCCTGTTATCGGATTGTGTGACCAGACTCATCTCACAAACTTCTCTGGAGATAAGAAAGTGTGGCCGGTAAATGTAACGATTGGCAATATCCTTTCCCAAACGCGAAACAGCCCAACCATGATGCCAATCCTACTACTTGCTTTGCTGCCTGTGCCACCAAAACTAAGTCATGAATCAGTCCGCGCCGACAAAATCCAGCGGCAGATGGATTCTGATGCTCTGCAGGCTGTCTTTGATCTCATTCTGGCCCCATTGCAGGAGATTGCCGAAGCCGGCGCCGTGATGGACTGCGCAGATGGAAAAATGCGCCTATGGTTTCAAATCTTATCACCCTGGATTGGCGACCATGTTGAGCATACCAAATTGCACGGAATAACCAGTAATTCCTGCCCGCAGTGTGATTATCCGGTCACAGAACTTGGTCAGGATCGACAAAACACATACAAGCCACGGGACTCTGCAGATTATGCGCGAATGACAAGCGAGTACAAACAAACTTAAGCCACCCAAATCGCGGACTATTTTCATCAAATTGGGATGAAAATGGACCGCAATGTATTCACCGGACTCTACCAAGTAAACCCCGCTAAACTTCAGAAACCCAACCTTTTACACAACATCTATCGCAGACTTTTTAAGCATAAGATGAAATGGAGAGAAGGATTCCGGAAAAAGGATAAACGGCAGCCGGCATTCAATCATATCTGGAAAGAATTGCCGCCTTATCCAGGTTTCTGGGCACCGAAAAAGACTTATCAAGAAGTCACCCAGTGGCAAGGCAAGGAAATGCGAAAACCTTGACCGCTGTATTTCGGCCGTATTGGCGTCCGCATTGCGAAATCAGGATAGTTCTTAGCAACTACCTTTCAAGCGAGCATTACAGTGCGTCTGCTGCCTGATTGAGTTCACCCTGATGACTCAGTATCACAGTGATACGCCGGAGACGCTCGGTTACATGGAATTGTATCTGCTGACCATTCACCAAACAAAGGACATATTTCTCTAGTTAGGTACACCAAAGGCTGTACGCGCATAGGCTGAACATCAGGATCGGGAATTAAGGGAATGGATTGCCAATGAGCACACAACTATGGCCGGCACTGGATCCGCCGCCAAACAGTGTCGGCCAGTGGGCGAAGCCCGGATTGAAAAGGCCAATCAATTGGCAGAATTGATACAGCGGGAAAACCACCCCAATGTTATTAATATGCATTACATAAATCAGTTTGTACAGCCTGTGCGACATTTTGGGTAGTTCCAATGTATTTCACAGATATCGGCGAGCTGGTACATAAAGAGCATATCAAGAAAGGGTACCGCAGGTCAAATAAAAATGAAGCGGCACGACAAATCTTGGCACAATCCAGCCAGCAACATGCCAAGGGAATGAGATTATGGACAATGCACATATTACGGACGGCGGGCGATGCGGTTTTAACTGGTAACGTTAGTGTTTCTAGTCCAGGGATAGGTATAGAGACCTGCCTGCCCCACAGGTTTTCACTGCGAGTCCTGAACGTGTGGACCCTGAATGTCGGCACAGTTTTCGAGCTTTGCCGTGAATTAGCGATTCCCTATAACGACTTGGCTGCGGAATTGGTTAACTACATTAGCCAGGCCATGACTGATGAATGGCAGCTCTCAGTGGACCCCAACAAACTGAAATTCTGTCCGGCTGAGGTATTCACGCAACTCGAAATTACCGTTCCAGACTTTCAAGAAACTAATATCTTCCAGGTTCATCGTGCGCGCTGTACAGGAAAGAAGTCATTCCGAAACTCTGTGGCCAGAAATGATTGGGTATGGATCCAGGCTGGCAGGCCGGATATGTCTGGTGAACTTCGCGCACGGGCCGTGGCACGCTTGGTAGGGCTTTTTAAGATAAGAAATATGCAGACGGGGGTTGCAAGTTGGCTAGCTTTTGTTCAAGTAGTTGATCTGGTGAACGGTGGCAGATTTCATGTGTCAAGTGGGCATATACGAGTCTGCAAGCGGCGCAATGGTCGGGATATGAGGTTAATCGATATTGGAGTTGTGGTTGGGCAAGCACATGTGGTTCCTTATGGGGCTGGGCAATGGCTAGTAAATCACCGGATTGATCTGCGGACATTTAATGACATTTATTGAAACTTTCGATGTACATAGTTAGTCAGTAGATATAGAAACCAAAAATATTAAAAACAAAGAACTATAGATTAAACGGACATGCCCGCCTGGATCCGGATAGAGAGAACACTGTCTGGGACAAGCGGCGGAGGATAGGTTGGTAAACTAAAAATGGTGGGGATAAGCCCACGGATACAGTCGGACGGAAAAATAAAGGTCCCTGGCATGAAGAATATGAACACAGTGGGGGATCCTGGAGTCGGAATTCAGAGTCCTGGAGCCCCCCTGTGTTAGGCGTCTTTATACCGGGAACTTGGATGAACGTGAAGTATCGGGAGACCAGCGGGTAAATCTAGTCGGCGCGCGATGGCAGGATCAGGGACAAAGAATAGGGGTTGGGCGTGAAGGGGCGGCTGGGCGTGATAGAAAGAAAACGGCAGGTGGGAGAGGTATGTAGGTGGGAGGGGGTCTGGAGCACAGCGTATCGAGTGTTTGGAGAAAGGAAATTGGCGTTGCAAGGTAGTGGGCGCTATTGGGTAATAAAACCAGAATCAGGACGCACCAGGCGTCCGGGGCGAGGCCGATTTGCCAGACGTCAATAGCCTTTTGTCGGAGATAGGCGGCAGAGGATGGGTTAGAATATGAAAAACAGTGGGGATCAGCCCGAGATCAGCGGACACAGTCGGACGGAAAAATAAAGGTCCCCGGGATAAGAATACGAACACAGTGGGGGATACTGGTGTCAGAATTCAGAGTCCTGGAGCCCCCCTGTGTTCGACTTCTTCATGCCAGGGACTTGGATGAACATGAAGTGTTGAGAGGCCGGCGGGTGAATCTAGTCGGCGCCCGACGGCAGGATCAGGGACAAAGAATGGGGGGGTGGGCATGCAGGGCAAGGGCTGCCGGGCATGATGGGAAGAATAGGGCAGGCAGGAGAGGTATGTAGGTGGTGGGCGTCTGGAGCACAGCCTATGGAGTGTTTGGAGAAAGGAAATTGGCGTTGCAAGGCAGTAGGTGCGATTGGGTAAGAAAACAAGAATCCGGACGTACCAGGCGTCTGGGGCGAGCCGGGCGGAGGTCATGCGTCCAGGCGCAGATACAGCTCGCCGGACATAAATTGTCTTTTTGCTGATGCAGAAGAGGTAATAAATTGTTTAATACGAAGAGATTGGCCACTTTGAGGAAATCAAAAAACTCAAAGAGTACAATTATAGGTACTAGGTGTACACGCTTGAATGAAGAGAGTGCAGAAACCAAGTAGTACCAGGCACAGTTAAAATAAAATGATATGTGTGATAATGATACAGGGGCGGAGACTTTAGCAATTGACTTGAAGAACACACTTGAGTGGATCCATTCCATAACAGAGAAATGAAGGTAAGGAGAAAGTACAGAGTGTGGCTTTTTTTTTTCTTCTCCTTTTTTTTTTTTTTCTTATCTTATATATTTATTTTTTAAGGTACAAGAAATGAAATGCATCGTCAAATATGGCCAAAACAAAACACACAAACACAAACATAAAAAATCAAACAAAACATAAAACACCACTATTCCTCCAACGTGTACGAACATATATGCAGCTGATATCTTCAACAAAAACAAGTACACACATGTCGTAAAACATAAAACTAAGCAAAAACAAAGCAAAGGCTCTAGAAACAGAAGATCAAAGCTTATTACAAGGTAGCCAGGGTATTGCAGATCATCAGGGCTCTCGTCCTGGTGTCCGATATGCCTTCAAGAAGGTTTGCTGTTGGTAAGCGGCGGGGGGGGCGCAAACTCAGGTGCGATGGGGGGGTTGCCTGCGGGGGGTGATGTGGGGGAGAAACACTGTAGGGCGGCATATCCGGCGGGCACCTGGAGGTGGTGGCGAGAATGGAGTTGGCAAGACCTTTGACGAGAGAGGCCGACTCCCAGAGAGGGGAAGTTGAATTCAGCGACAGGTTCCACAGGAGGAAGAGAGCCCTGGCTTCGGCTCTTTCGCGGCAGGCATTACTGGCTTTTTCGAAATCCTCCAGGCCCTCGTTACATCTGGGGCACCTGGTGGGATGGTCAAGGTTATACCAGGAGGGGTGTCCTGCAAGGTAGCTCTTTCCAGACCTCATCTGATGGATTCTTCCCGCCCCGAAACGCGGGAGGCCCATGAAGGGGTGTGGCAACAGGGAGGGGGCGAAAAGATAATGGGGTCAAGGGGGGAAATTTTGAGTCAAGCTGGAAACGAGGTGCTTCCTCAGAAAAATATTCATCTTCATGTAACCTTTTAACATGTCGGTAGGGTCGGGCAGGATCCTGTCAGAGAGAGCCGTCTCAGGCCTGATCATGGGAAAAACTGGAGGGTCGTTCCGGGCTTTGAACGTGTCGTGAACAATTGAGTCTGGTGGAAGGTGTCTTCGACACCTTGTTATCGGAGTGGACCAAAGAAGCTGGGGGTAGTTCAGTGGGAGCCTGGTGGCGTACTGGCGGGCAGAGTCAGGGGCCCTCCAGTCATCAAGTCCAGGGTGGGAGGGGTGTAGTCTGGCAGCCGCTGGGTTGGCCGTTGGTGGCAGAGAGGACAGGCGGAGGCCAGCTAAACGCCGCTAATGGCTGGCTAGGTGGGCAATGGGGGGGAGGCACGCTTTATGAGAAAGAGCGCCTGTGGGGGTGGCTGAGAAACAGCAGGTGACCCACCTCTGTACCTGCCTCCAAAAGACTTCCATCTTGTCCATCATCTTTTGACTAGGTGAGAATAGGTCGTCCCCAAAGAGAAGGACCGGTCGAATGACCGCAGCCGCTAGTCGGTGGCAGAGAAACGGTGGTTGCCTTTGCCAGACGAGGCCAGGAAACCAATCAGAGCGAAGACCCCTTTTGCTAAGGAGAGTCTTTTCAAAAAATCCTGGGAGGTGGAGAAAGTGGGCGTGAACCAATATCCGAGCCACCCAAGGGACTTGGCCATGGGGAAGGTTTGCCCATCTAGGTTGATTGACGCTTTAGACATAGGATCCCTTTGGCGGGGCGTTCGCCAATGGTTGAGTTCAGTTTTTGAGACAGAGAAGGGGACTCTGAGGCCGGTCCCCTTGTGTACCAGCCTGCAGTAGAGGCCCTTAACGTGGGAGATGTTGTTTTCATATGAGGGGGATGACACCAGGACTGCGAAATCGTCTGCATAAGACAAGATGAGGCCCCGATGGACTGGAGGTGAGTGAGGAGATGTAGATAACGAACTGTAGAGGGCAAAGGGGGGCACCCTGGGGGGTTCCGACAGAGGCTGCGAGGGATACCTTAGGGGACCCTTGGAAGAGGAGACGACAGGACCGATCCGTGAGGAAGGATCTGACCCATCTTTGTAGGTAGAAAGGCACACCTAGCGCGCCCAGTCGGTCGGAGAGAATCGACGCGTCGACGTTGTGGAAGCCCCCCTTCAGGTTCAGAAAGACTGTGGAGGTCTTAAAGTCTCGGTTGGCTTGGAGGGCTTTGACTTCGTGTGTTAGTGTTGTAGCGGCATCAAACGTGGAGATGCCAGGAAGAGAGCCGCACTGGTCGTTGTAGACCAGGGCCAGGGGGCCGGAGAGGGCAGTGAGCCTGGCGCACACCATCCTTTCCAAGATCTTGGAAAAGGTATTGAGCAAGACAATGACCCCAAAAGATGCGGGGTTTCGTACGATGGTTTACACAGTTTACTGAGAATAACCCCATCGGCCGCCTTAAGGGAGGGATGGAGATATGAATGGGATCGAAGTGGGGACAGGAGAAGTGGAATGAGGTGAGGAAGCTTCCAGTGAACCCTTTTCCAGACGCCATAGGGGATGATGTCTGGTCCTGGGGCGGATGTTGGGGAGCATGCACTGAGAGCATTGGTTACCTCTTCGGAGGTTAAAGTACTGACTGTGAGATTGGCCCCAAGATATACTGTAGGTGTTCTGAATACATACAGGCACAAAGGAGCTATGTAATCGCCAAAATGGCCGCAAGAGAAATGCTAAAATAAACCAGTGGTCAGTTCTACATCAGGTTTTCTCGAGCAGTTAGCCTAGAAGTGCAGACCAACGAGAATGATAGATGGCAGTAGAGGAATATATTGTGCCTTCAGACGGCCTAAAGGGCCTTTAGAAGATGATATGACCATCAGCAAAAACAAAAGTCTACTGATTGCTGCATCCGGGGCATCTTGAGACCCTTATTGACATTCTGAATAGATTCAAACTATCTTCCTGTGCATCCCGAAAAGTGACCTTTGGCCAGTTCCCTAGTGGCTGAATTCAACTTATTTGCACTAAGTGGCAATTCCTAGAGTCTACTATTTGGGTACATGCAGGGGTTCAAAGTGGTGGAGTCAAATATTGCTATCAAAATTCTCAATTATCGATTGGTCAGTCATCTGATACACTGAAGGTCTGAAATTTTGCATGTAGCTCAAATAAGCAGCCATTTAGCAGATAAGCTACCATGTTTTTCTCTCTGAACAATATCATTTTTCTCAGGAAGCAAACTCCGGTTCATGATACAAACTTGTGTTTATGATACAAACCAAGTTTCAAGATGCCCTAGGATGCACTGGAAGAGCAAAATGCAAACTGGTTTATTTTGCTGATGTTCCTTACTTTGTGTAATATAGTCACTCTCTCACTGATTGAAATATTTCAGCCCTTCTTATATAAGTTGTCTTGAGAATTGTTTATTTAACAATATCTATTTCAGGTGTACAACTGCCATTGGACAAATCCTTTCAGACCTGTACTATCCCTTGAGTGTCCTGAGACTGTAAAATTCGCAACCAGGACTCTAAGGACCCAGTCGGTAAAGATCCAAAGGAGATGACAATCTCATATCTCATAAAATGTAAATGCAATAGCAATCAATTAAGAAGATATATCAACCTTCGGTCAAGCCACGATCACAACAGCCAAAAATGCCTCTTTCGGCACTCTCACCAAATGTAATACTTGGAGGTAGTACAAGGCATGATGCAGAAAAGTCAAGATTAGAAAGGGCACGCTGAGGCCAATCCTGTAACCAGGTTTCAACTGAAGCTTCTCCAGAGCCTTACAGACCACTTTAATCCGGGTTTGAGCATACAAGTCAGTCTTGGCTCCCATAGAATGATATTGAAATCAGTTTACTACAGTTATTTGAGCTATGCTGGGATGATATTACTATTGGTATCTTGGTAGAAGGTACTAATAGTTATACTGCGATTAAGGAAAGAGAGCAGGAAAGAATAGGTGCTGGAGGGTTAGCATAGAGGAAATAGAAGAAAGTGACTTCAAATGAAGTACAGGCTTTCATTGGTTTAATTGAAAGGAGCAGTAGCGGAAATTAACACCTGTTCTAGGTATGTCCCTAAAGTGCATTTGTTAGATCAAGCGCTTTTTACATATATCTGATCCAGAGCTTCAACTTAGTTGAGCATAGTGGTTTTAAAAGCTAGAGCCACTTAATTACATCCTTTGTGACTGTGGTCAAAAGTATTACTTGCCTGTATCCAATATTGCTATGAATAAAATGTGATTCACTTCGGAGGAAAAAGCTATCCCACCTATGGAATGCCTAGCAAGCCAATCATGGAAAACCATAAGGTATTTGCCTTATGTGATACTGAGTATACTCATGATTGGCTATATGCTTCCAGAAGCGAGTCTGTTGCTTGGCTTCAGGTATTTCCAGTTGACTATTATGGTTTGATTTAAATTAGTTATGTTAAACTAATAATTACTCTAGACAAAATATAGTGATTTTCAAGTCACTGGATCACTAGTATACGAGCTAGCTGTTGCACTACCAAGGTCACCTCTGTTTCATTTTAACCTCTATCTGGATAATACATTCCAATAGTGGCACTTTTTGAGAAGTTAAAAGACCTGGAGATTAGAGAATATGGTACAGCAAAAGTACGGAAAACTGCCTTTCCATCCTACCTCTATGATAACCATTCAAATATCTCTTGGAATAATCTCTCTGGTGGCCCAGCTAGCAGTGCTGGAAAAGTATTAGATGTCTAGTGGCAAGATCAGAGTGCAGTTCACTTCCTTACCAATATTGAAAATTTAAAGGTCATGATTAAAGTCTTACAGAAAAAGCCTTGACAAAGTAACAGCAATAGACCAGCAATTCGTAAGGCTTTTGGTACTTTGGAGCGAACAAATGCCCCAATACCTGTAATCACCAATAATTACAACAGATATAAGGTAGGAGTAGATGTTGCAAACCAGTTCCGGAGCTACTATTTCACACAGCTGAACTGCTTATAGAACAAGCCTCCAATCTTGTATTGGCTTCTTGACACCACTGCTATCATTGCTGATCTTCTCTCCCAACAGGTTTCTGTACTTTGCAGAATAGCATCTGCAAAAAACACCAGTTTGCATTTTGCTCTTCCTGGCATCCTGGTGCATCATCACAATTGGTTTGCATTCTGATCGCAAGTTTGCATCCTGATAATCAGTTTTCTTCATGGAAAAATGAAATTGTTCAGAGGGAAAAACGCGTTAGCTTACCTGATAAATAGTAACTTATTCTAGCTACATGCAAAATTGCAGGCCTTCAGTATAGCAGATGACTGACCAATCGATAATTGAAATTTTAGACAGCAAAATTTGAATCCCCTACTTGAAACCCCTGCAGATGCCCAAAATAGTAGACTCTAGGAAGTGTTACTAAGTGCAAATAAGTGGAAATCAGGCACTAGCAAACTGACCAAAAGTTAGTTTCCGGGATGCACAGGAAGATACTTTGTATATATTCTGGATGCAAACAGGTGTCTCAGGATGCACAGGATGCAGCAAGAAGTAGAGATTCTTTTTTTTGCTGATGTACCTTCCGGGTTCCAGCCCTTTTGCATTGCCATTACTGAGAATTTAATTTCATGTTATGCACCAATTGTGAGCTCAAACCCCTGCAAGGCCTATTATATCCCCAAAAACTCTTCTCCCCGCTACAGGAAACTCCAATAGCCCACAACTCTTCCTCCTCCAATTGTACCTGGCAGTTCTCTAGGGAATTCAGACTCCCATCAGTATATTCATTTTGCTTCTAAACGGTTATAATGTACTCAGTGCCGATTTATGTTATATGCCATGAGCCGTAAGGACAAGCTAGTACCAACTACTCGCTATGGGTGTTGTGGTCCTGAGTGTGGATTTTCTCTTTGCCATAATTGTTTTAATATTCGTCAAATGGATATTCATGTATTATCATAGGTCTTTTGGCAGTCTCTCATCATGGGTTTTTATTTTATTTTATTGCGACCGCTTGCCTATCCCCTAAACCGCTGAAACATTCAGCCCCGTTTAAAATGTTGAACACTAGCCTATCTGAGTAACCGTGATAGGAAAAACCTTGTTGCTCCCTGGAGGCGTACACTCGCGTTTGAAAAGTCCTCGTAACCACACATGTAGCTGTGGCTAGTTGGCAACCAACGGTGATGTACTACCACAACAATATGTTACTTTCGGAACTGTTCAACTAATCATACCTAGAAATAAAAAACATTATGATAAGAAAGCCCTATATCTGAGAATAAAAAAACTGCCTCTACCACTTAATGTGATATCCATTAGCAGCTACAACAGCATTTACCCTTTCTACCATACTCTCTACTAGTCTATCAATTGTGTCTTGATTTATCGCATCCCATTCCTCCACCATCACAGCCCATAGCTCATACTCGGAAGTAGGTTTTTCCCAAATGTTTTTAGTAAACCGCTTCCGTAGCCGTACCTTTAACAGATGCCATGCATTTTCGATTGGATTTAGGTCTGGTGAATTGGCTGGAAGTGGAAGCTTTTGCACATTGTAGGAAGATGTAATAACCCGATTAAGACCAGCAGTATGAACTTTGAGATTGTCTTCCAGAACTGTTATCTCCTCTATAGGAAGGTTAAGAGAGAGCAGGAATGGAATAAGATATTGGTCGTAAATCTCGGTAGCATACTGAGTTGAATTATGCCCCAGACGATCTCGGGATGTAACTCTCTCGGATGGTTAACGTCTTCGTATACGGATAAGAGGTGTGCGGTGGCCAAAGGCAATAGCAGCCCAACAACTCACACTAATGCGTCCGGATCAAAAGCTTGGTGCAAGGTTTTTTGTTTCGAGTTCCTCACCTGGCCGTATGCGCACTCTTTTGCTTGGTTGGTAGGCAGTATATTCCACCCGGGATTCATCTAGCCAAACACACTTTTGCCGATCTTCTTCTCTCCACCGGAGTTGCCGTAGACACCAGTACCTGGTGTTTTTAATTTAGTATATGTTATATCAAAATAATTGAAGTCTAAATATATTACCTTCGTCTAACCTTCTGAAATGCATCTAAAAAAGGCTTCTTTCGCGGTATTTTCAACTTGAAGCCAAGGTTGTTAATTACCTTATCTATTGTAGATCGTCCAACATTTAATTCCTGAAGCTGCTCCGTAATCTCACTTAGAGAAGCTTTGGGATTTTCCTCAACATAGCTTTCAACTCGCTGGTGAACAATAGGGGATATCTTTGTTGGGCGACCGGAGCGGAGAGCATCATGCACAATGGTTGAACCTTTTTCCCGGTATCGTTTGACCACCCCTTGCACAGTAGAGCCTGGCATTCCCATATGCTGTGCTATTTTTCTATATCCCCAGCCAATATCAGAAAGCACTGCGATATCGGGGGGGTGTTCTTATATCGAGCATTGTGAGAATCATGAGTTTGGAGATGCGGGGGTGCCATTGCGATTGCTAAGTTGCTTGTGTTTCTCGCTTGTTCGAGTTGCAACCTTTCCCATTACTACATCGCTTTGTGGTGGCAATACATTTGTGCTGGTTGTCAACCAGCCACTGTTACCTGTGTGGTTACGAGGACTTTTCAAACGCGAGTGTAGTACTCAGAATTCCGCGAAATCTGTATTCCTCAGTATGTCCATGATGGAAACGACGAGGAGCGTGTAGATTTGCTCCCGACTACCCAAATAGGCTAGTGTTCAACATTTCAAATGGGGCTGAATGTTTCAGCGGTTTAAGGGATAGGCTTCTGCTCTAATTCTGATATCACGGGGTGTCTTAATAAGCTGCCAAGAGCCCAAGTCTGGCTTAGCATATTGGTTAGCGTGCTGGTCGCGAATTTTACTGTCCGCCCAAGCGCGGCCGGATTGAAGTCAGACAGCCCTCTTTTGGACTAGCGCATATCCGATGAAAACTAACCATATATAGTAGGAACTTGCCAAACTCACTACGCAGCCAAGGCTGCCATGCATGCCATTCTCCCAAGTTTGACGAGTTAATACCGTATGTGGTTAGTTTTTCACTTGATATGCGTTAGTCCAAAAGCGGGCCGTCAGATATCAATCCAGCCACGTGAGTATGTTGCAAGTGAGTCCTCAATGGGTGGGCGCCTGGTGTACCGGCATGCGCGGGTCCGGTACCTTATTCCAAGCCCAATCCCATTTGGCCATAGACGTGCTTACTCAGCCAGCCAACTGAGTCAATGTTGGAGGCTTCCTTCCGTCGTCCCTTGCTATTGAACGCAAAAACCACTGTTCACTACAGACTAGCCAATAGCAAGGCCCAAAGGCAGCTAACAGACCAATCATAGTCATTCCTTTCAGCCCCCGTTCAGTATCCCTTGGGGTGTCTGAAACCGTCAAATTCGTAGCCTGGGCGCTAAGGCCAGATTCGGCCCGAGAGTTGCCAGACTTGGACAGAAAATGTGATTTTCAGCCTTTTCACCACGAAAATGACTCAGCGCTCTTGCCAAGTTGAATATTTTCACCAAATCACAAAGCTTAGTGTGCCTGGCTACGAATTTGACTGTTTCAGACACCCCAAGGGATAGCGAGGTTCCCTATAGCCAGGGGCGACTGTACAAGTACTGCCAATTCATCGCTGTATCAGACGGCTAGCCCGCAGTAGCTTGACTTGTCTCGCGAAATTTAGGATCCGTAAGAGAGGCAGAGCAGGAGGAGGCGTCCTTCGGTCGACTTCCACAGCCATACGTTATCCTATGGTACATTAGCATCCACGCCTTGCATGAATTAGGGCATTGACTGGGAATGCCGCTAGAGCGGCCAAAGTGTGGCTAAACAAGCGAGTGAGAGTATACCTCTTTAGGAAACTCTTTCCCTCGATAAAGTATACCCTTTATTAAAAACAACGCGCCTTAGCCACTGATCGTCAGCATCTAACTCTAGCCGGCAACTTTCTTGCAAATTTCGCTCGCCTATTGTGATCAACTTTGTGTGGCTGCTCTAGCGCCATTTCCAGTTAATGCTGTATCCCCCAAGCCCCACAGGGTGGTGGGTCCACATTGAGGAAAACATTAGAGATGGGTTGCCCCAACTTCAGCCTCCCGGCCACCAGCCGAGATAATACCTCTACTTGATTCTCTTGCCTTTGCCCCTAGAAGACGAGGAGCGCAACAGAAAGGTAATACCTCCGCCAAAACGTGTTCCACAACAGCCTCGAATTGCCCTTATCAATAAGCGCAAGATGGACCGTCGTACGATTCTAGACGGCTTATCTAGCTGAGGTTTCCATCACTTGTGCAGGGATGAGGGTTGAGGTTAAGTTACGGTGGCGTATTCTACCACTTTAATAGCGACAGGGATCCCACTGCCCTCGTTTCCTTGAGAACGGGCGAATCATCGGCCAACGAGTGTATGCATGTTTTAGCCCTCACACCTGGCCTTGTCTGTTTTTGGCAATGCACATACAGTCGTGCTGTGTCAGCCTCTCGCGGGTCTGCCCAGATTTTAGGGTGTGCTTCAGTCGCAGTGCGGTTACGGGCTTATTATATTGCGCAGCATTGTCCCGCAATCGACTGGATTGGTCAAATAAAAAAGGGCAAAAAGGAATTAAAGTTTGGCAAGGGATGATGGATGAGGTGAGGTTTGTCTGGCCTCTGGCGGATCCAGTTTGTTGCTGAGTGCCGGCGGAAGGGGAATGGGGGGCAGGGAGGGAGGGAACTCCTTGTGAAGGAAGAAGAAAAACACTCAGAGAAATGTACCGGTAAGGTACGCTATCAAGGCTCGGGAAGCACTGGCTTACCGAAACGAGCGCTCCTGATCTAAATAAACCACTTATTGTCCATACTATACAGCACAAGTGCCAGCCCGACTTATGATACACTTGACTTGTCCAGGGCAAGAAGTAGCCCAGCCCCAAAACGTTTGGAGGTGAGAAGAGCGATATTTCAAGGATACCGGTATTTCGCCTCCCCTCAACCCAGCGTCTACTCGTACTCGAGTACTTGCACTATCGCTCCTCCCCCCGGTATGCAGTTAGGTTAGACTCCCTCTGGTTACAAAATACTCTTGACCAACCTGTGCTCGGGTACCCTGGCCTGGGACGAGTGCCATCAAACCTGGAAGCCTTAATCTACTACCGGTAGTATTACACGGGTAAAAAGTCCTACACTGTACAATAGAACCTACAATTTGGGCGACAGTTGGCTGAGTGAAACCATATGGCACCCCGCAGTGTCGTGCGGTGGGCTGCCGGTCTCCTGATGACTCGAGGGAGAGTGTGCTCGGTGGTAGGGCATTGCTATGCATTGCAGGCCTACCTCTCCCGGTGAGTTCGGATTGTTAATGTCCAAAGTGATCGAGGCTCATTATTCGTAAATTTGTGCATGCATCGCGAACCTTCGACGGACCCAGATTTAATTGCACTCCCTAAAAGGTAGTACCTCAAGTATAAATACCTGGACTGGCAAGCCACAGGATCGGGTACGGGTATACATCATGGTCATGGCAGAAAGCCTCTTTTTCGCTTTGACGGGACCGCTATACGAACGGGCTGTCACAACTAAGGATAGGAATGATATGGCCGAGTTTTGCTCTTTCTTTAATCCTTCATTACACTATCATTATTCCATTCCCCACATCAGATTGATTGCTTATGAGGTAAAGTCAGACGCCGTTCAGTACACCATTGCAGTAACAGAAACCCCGTAGACATCTCATCTGCCCCTCTCCTTCATTCCTAGTATTAGAGACTATTGCACAGCACAGCTGCACTCCAACACGACGGCATCAGAAAACAAGCCAGAACAAGTACCGATATCTTAGTAGATGCCGATTCGACACGCTGATAGGATCAAACCGCGAAAGCGGGCTCTGGCAATTGGAAGGGCTCCAGGGCTGAGCACCTGGCACGCCCAGTTTTTTGACCATCTCCCAGGGAGAAACGGGTGTCACACTGCCAGCGTCCTGGGAATCTGACGACCCCACCACTCCGGCTTGGCTCCCTATCAATTAAGAACACCCTCCCACCACCCTTAAATTCCTACCTTCTTTTTTTGTAGGGGGGAAGAACCTACACCAAGTAATATCGGTACAGTCCAATCTGCGGTCAGAAAGTTAGTTCCCAAACAAACAAAACACCACCCCAAAAACACCACTGACCGGACATTTTGAGGCGCGGCCTGCTATTCTAAACTCTCGCCCTCACGAAAAGAAAAGAAATAAATCATGGCTTACCGCTCCCGAGCAGAAGCCTATGAACCACCATATGAAGAGAGGGTTTCCGCCTTCAGTAGCCCATACACTCCCGGTGCTGAATTTTTTGCGGACCCGCCATCGCCAGTACAACCAACGCGGAAGGGCGCATACACATCCGTCCCTGTTCGCAACATCAGTGAGGCATCAACGATACACTCGCAGAGGCGGATGGGGGCTACCGTGGAGGATATGCTCGAGAGGTCAAAGTCGAGGGAGCAGCAGGTGCTGTGGGGGACAAAGATACACTGGTTTATGCCGACTGCCATGGTGTGTTTGCTGATTGCCGGCATTTTGGGCTCCCTGGGGCATCACTTTTTCTATGCTAGCTTGCAGGGTAAGCAAGCCGACGATCAGTTAATGAAGGTTCGGTATGGGACAGTATTGGCATACTTTACTAAGGCATCCTTGGTGGGATCGGTGGTTCTCGCTTATAGGTTCTCCCCCTGCTGTCTTGGCTCTGATCAAAGTCGCTGGTATTGACACTTCATGGTTACTTTTTAGGCAGAGGATATGGCAGACCATGCGGCAAAAGGCCATAACACTGAGGGGGATAGATCAGCTATTCGCTATTGTAGAGGACCCAACATGTTTTGCTTCGAAGGAGATCTACCTCAAGGCCAAGCTGGCAACCGCAATGGCAATGGCAACATGGTATGATGCGTGAAAATATCACAAAGCGCCGCGGCCATTACTAATAACGTCCCACGCGCCAGGTTAATCCCCATCGCGTCTATTCTTTCCCCCGCTGCCCTCACAGCGCAGCTTACGGAGGTCGTGTCGTCCAACATAACCTGTACCGTTCCAATCCTCAACTTTTCCGCTGAAAATACGGCGGATTGGAGGAAGCCCAAGGGTGGCCGATTCGGACATAGTTTAGCTTTCTTCAACACCACCCCCCCTCCGCCCCAGGATGGACTGGTCTGGTTCGATATGCCAAGCTTTATAGCGGAAAAGTTACAGGTGCTAGCAACCTTTAGTGGGAAACCAATTCAGATTGCTAGCCCCTGTGCCAACCACAACTGCACCTGGAAAGCAAGCTTCCAGGCGCCATGGTACAATTGCACGTCAAAAAAGCAAGCCGAAGCGGCCTTAGAAATACCAAAGTTTATAAACTACACCTTTGACGACCTTGCACCTGTAGGGAACAAGATCTACTTTTCTAGCTCTGATGCTGAAGAATATGCTCGACCACAGCCGGGTTACAACGATGCCGTCCTAGATAAGCAGGGCATCTTCTCGAATGAGCCGGCAATCTGGTTTGGCTACGTCTTTCAAACGAAGCGGCTTTCAAATGACTCTGGTGTTGTGCTCCCGCCAAATTCTAAACCCCCAACAGCATGGGAGCACGAAATACAACGCCATGTGATGCGCTGTGAACTTCAAAAGGCAAACTACACTATCAGGTTTTCCTTTGTTAACAACGTGCAGTCCGCCAATGTCTCCACCTCAGACGGGACACCAGCCTTCACGCCCCTGGCGGGGTCAACCACCTTCGGACCACGTGACCCGGGATATAAAGAATTCATGGCATATCACTCCCTCGGCCTGCTAGTCCGCAAGCTGGCGCAGGGATACGTCAACAAGACGAATTCAACAGACCCACCCATAACCTCTACCTCCCTCTCAAAGTCCCGGCTCCTAAACCAAACCGATTCCTTCACAGTGCCAAACTTCAAAGATGAATTCCAAAAGTTTTTTGAAGAAATTATCCTAACCCTCCTCTCAGAACCCTACCTAGAAATTGGCGCAACCGACGTGGTACCATGCAGAATGACCCGCTTCGAGAACAGGTTCCGCTACGAGATGCAAGGCCTCTGGATTGGGTATGCCATTTCCTCCGCTATAGCACTACTGTCTATCATAACGGGCTTCGTATCAATTTACTGGAATGGGATCACCAGCGACACGCTGTTCTCCAAAATTCTCGTCACCACGCGGAACCGCACGCTGGACAAACTAGTAAAACAATATGAAGGCGTGTGCTTGGGCGGAGACCCATTCCCGCAGGAACTTGAGCAGACGCAATTACGCTTTGGTGTGATTGACGAGCGGGAAACCGACGACGACCGCACCAAGCACGCCGCCTTCGGCACCGTCGAGGAGACGATACCCATTCTGCGCGGGGACTCGTATAAGCGTCTCGCCGCGCACGGAAGTCATTACCAGAGCAGCCGCTCGTGGACTAGCGGGAGTCCTAGGGTTGAGAGGTACAGCGAGAGTTTTCAGATGGATACGCGATATGCGGGGCCTGTATAGATAGCCTCCCACCCTCTATGCCACTATTTTTCTATCACTCTCTTCTGTTCCTCTTTCTCGTTCATTATGTGTTTGTTTGATGCATTAGAGCGAGGATGTTCTCATTTGGGGGTGTTTGGGGCAAATCAAAATGGGGAGTTTTGTAATCATTTTCATTTTCAACTCTGTTTTTATATTTTTGGTGATTGCCTACATTACTGATATCACGAGTTACCCCTCCTCTATTGATTGGCGTTTGGGTTATGATGCTTGGACGAGTGAATGGAGCAAGCACGAAGTGCGATGATGCCATATATATCTATCATACATTGCTACTCCCTCCAATCTCGCTCTGTCATTGTGCCTAACGGAGCGAGGACTCCTACTCAGCTATGAATGAACAGAAACGGCGCTATATTGTGCCTTGTGCTCCGCATACCTAGGCATACCGTGAAGCTCAATCATTCTACGGCTGACGTACCTAGTAGATGTGTAGCGAAGGTGGAGCACCTCCCAGCCCCTTAGTGGAAACCGTCGTACAGCAAGCATAAAATTTATTGGATTCGCCTATGTGAAGTATCTTTAGGCAGGCCCATCCATCCATCCATCAAGAAGCACACACAAGCTCCACGCTCGCACCTTCATAGCCACTCGGAAATATATCATTCTCCAGCACGGCACACCCTTCCCCTCCGCCCCTCCGTCCAACTTAGAGCCTTTCAGAATTCACGGCCACACACCTATCCCTTCACAACAAATCACTCGCTTTTGGTGCCCGTAGGCCCGACTAAAAAAAACAAAAAGTAGGTCAACGCCAGATACGATACTTCACAATAACCACATCTGAGCTACACTACTAGTAATAGTGTATCTATAATCTCGAAGCTCGTGTCCCTAGATACCGTCTATTAGCATCTAAGAGAATAGTGCCCTAGTCTATCGTGCAAGGGTTTCAGCTTTTCCCTCAGGCAAATAAAGTGAGTTTATGTCCTGTCTGGCGCGCCACAGTAACATAAAATAAACAAAGCCGTAAAAAACGCTGTGTTTCCGGGGGCCAAACAGGGCCTTGGATTCGAATTCGAATTGAAAAGCGCCTGTAATTGGAATCTCGGGTCGGGTCGGGCTAATTTGTACTGCTCGCAATTGCCTGATGTTTCTAAAGTGGACTGCTATGACTTACCACCAAAATCCAGAGGCTCTGACCGGTTTCTTGCCTATATGTAGTAGCAGTCCACTTAACAAACGTTGGGAAATTACGAGTAGTATAGCATATACATAAGGCCTAATGTATATCGCGCGGGGGGGCTTATCTCGCCGTGCGAGTGCCGGATGCCGTTTGTGCAATGAATGACAGCTCGAGAGGGCACACGCTTGCTAGTAGCCGTTTTGCGGGAGGGGAAATGTTTGGGTACTCGCAGAGGTGTAGCGGGGGTTCTTCGGTGACTCGAGCCAGGAGGGTCCGGGGTATGGTGTACCACTATTCCGGCCCACGCCTTCCCCGGGTTTTTACTTCTTGATTTGATAAAGAAGATTTTCTAATCTGCCATCGTGGCTGAGGTGGTCTAGTCTACCAGCATACCAGGTTCTCGTATGGGTCGGACTGGCCCTAGTAGGCTTATATTATAACTCATCTGCCAAATCGGTTTTCTTCGTTTCTTTCCAATAGCAGATTCACCTTATAGTGTGGCAGAATTGCAGTCTCCTCCAGGTCTGGGGGTTGGTCGATTCACCCACTTCAGCTTTCCCCCAGCGATTCTTAGCTCCAACACGACTCACACGAGAATCTAGGGTAGTTCATTAGGAAAAAAAAAGACTGGACCTCTTTGCTCTCTCCGAGTCGCGAGTGTACCTGTTCCCCTGGTGGGTGAGGGGAAGGCCCTCAAAGTGCTCGAGCACAGACGGACCCGCAAGAAACGTGTTTCGATGCTCGCTTTACTGGGGAAGTATCGGCTGAGTTAGAGTTTAGAAATTCCCAGTATACCGCGATCCTATTGTCATTGAAATCATTCACTGTGTCATTCTTGAAGGCAAGAATTGCTCTGCCTACAAGAGCACTATGAGATGTGACAGCTTCCTGCAATAGAGCTGGTGGATATAAGTGGTCACAGAGTAGGTCAATAGTGGTAACTTTGTGAATAAAGGAGGGAAAATGAATCTTCCCATAGTGGGCTGGATTGGAGACTAGGCTTTTGAGAAAGTCAATGAAGAACTGATTAGCACTATTTGCTGCTATCCTCATGCTTGTCTTAAGCCTTAAGATTTGTAGACTGTTCCAGATAGAACTATGCTGAATGCAGGCTAGAACTGGTGCCTGCCTTGAATCCCGTCTGACGACTGGCAAGATTTGAGCAAAGTCACTAGCCAAAACAGTTTGAATTCCACCAAACAGCCCACTGTCACTTCTACTACTAATATCATTCAAGGTCCAGCTCACTGCCTCAAAACAGAACTTATGTTGCATAGGCACCTCATCCCAGATGATCTGATGGGTTTTCCTGATCAACTCAGCAAGAGTGGAATTCCTGGAAATATTGCTCCCAGATTTCCAGTATTGGATAAGCAAATTTTACACCTTGAATGGGCATTGTGTCCATCTGGTAACAATCGTGCTGCAATACCAGATGATACTACACAGAGTACAATATTTCCTTGGCCCTGAGGTCGCTTCACAAGCAGTTATACAGAAATGATTATCCTGTACCTGCAGGACCTTGTAGGAAGAATCCAGAGCCTGGATTTCTGTGGGGACTGTGCTCATATTGATGTACAGCAGCTATAATAACTTGGAAGCAATCAGATTGCTTTGGGTTCAGCTGTGCTCGCATTCTATCATAAGCCACTGGTTCTTGTTCACAGTCAAAGTTTATCTCTTTCTCGAGTACAGTACTATGAATTACCCTCTTTTGAATTGTCCAATTGAGGACAGGTTCTGGCAAATCATATTCAGTTAAGGCTTTGCCAAATTCTTTCAAGTACTCTTGAATCAGGTGAAGACCATAGTCCATGTCAATCTGATCTTCAACTTCCTCTGCACTTGGGGGAACAGGAACTCTACCTGTTGTTAAGAGATGAGGAACATCATCACACATGCTTCTTCCAAACATCTCCCAAATAGCCAGTTGGTTGGTGATAGTGGTATGCTGCAACGCCAAAGCAAATAGATGTCGCAATGCTCTACCAGTCATGACCTATGCTCTCTCATGAAACAAGGCTACTCATTCCCCATCATCTTCCAATAGACCTAATACAATACAGGTACCTTTGAATGTTGGGCACACTATACCATCAACTGTTCTGAGATTTTTAAAGCTGGTAGCTCCTCTGACAACAGTTAATAGTAAGCGGAAATAGTCTCTCTCACCCATAAATGGACTGGCAGAATACATGCGGCCTATTGCAGTACCTCTTTGCCTTTTCTGCCATTCCTTCACTTTTCCTTTATACACATAATATATAAGAAATTCATGGTACAAGTACTTTCTGCTATCCTCATTCCGCTCATTATAAGCAAAGAATGTCATGAGTGTGGTCATGGACCCAGCAATTTGTTCATGAACATGTTCTGGATTCTCATGTTCTGAGAAGTAAACTAGGTATTGTCGTGGCAGATGGAGTGCAAGATGAGTTACAGGTGGTTGTTCCTCATACATGGCAAATTCAAACAAGCGCCAAACTGCTTCAGTAGGACCAATGTAGGATCCATGCAGATAGTGCTTGATCTCATCATGCTCAGACTCCAGACTTACTGTTGCTCTGTCCCCACATTTGTATATGAATTTGTGAATATACTTCACAGCCTGCAATGAACCGCAAACCACCAGTTTATATGGGGATTGTAGCGGAGAGACAGGTAAGGGCTTTATGGTACAACTTTACGATTGTTAATAATCACAGTAACTATATCTGCTATTTCAAGAACTGGAATGGTAAAAGACCTGCTTGTATTCCGTCTCCAATATAAGGGGTACCCATTTTCTGGAACAATGGTTTCCTTCTGGAAATCATATGGATATCCTTTATGACAGGTGGTCACAAATGCTGGGTTTAGGCCTTTCATGCATAGAACATGACCATTTTCCCCAGTACATTATATGTGCACTACTGTGTTCTGAATTATACTACTCGACTGTTGACCTATGACGTCGTCTTCAGTTGGAAGTTCAGCAGATATAAACCTGTCAATATAGGCAGGTGTAAGAAACTAGAGATCAGTTTTTAAAAACAGTTGCAGATGCATATGTGGAAGCCCACGCTTCTGGTACTCTATAGTATAGACCCAGCCTAGCCACAAACCAAACACTTGTTTCTGCTTGATCTGATTTAACAAATCCTGCAACTTGAGATGGAAAACTCAAGCCACAAGATCTGAGAGATCAGCTGCTGTCTGCCCTGGTTACAGCTTTTCTTGAATCTCCGTCCATTTTGGATTAGCTGTAAATGTAATAAACAAAGACGGCTTTCCAAAGTGACGTACTAGGGCCATACTGTCCTGATATAACTCTTGTATAATCTGTTTATATCAACAAAGCTTCCTGGCAAGACAATACTCCTGCCCACTTCATCAAGGTTCACATCCTCTTAGGCTAGCACATCAGCAAAGCCATTGTACAAATCAGTCCTAATACAAGCCTGATTTGATTGAAGCCAGCTCAGCTTGTTCTGATCATAAACTCCATAGGCATCAACCACGAATTGCTGTAAGAGTCTTTCGGATCCCATGATGGTAGCTGGCTTATCACTTCTTGTGTCCAGACGGAATCTAAAGAATGCCCTTTGTGGTATTCAGTCAATCTGATGATGTCCAGTCTCATTTCTCAGACTTCTTGCCCAGTGCCAGCCAGGATCCCCATAGGGAGAGAGTAGGACATAGTGCAGTGGAAGGTACAATGCAGGATGGGCATTGATGATAGAGAATCCATTATTTGGGATCTCACCATTCAAGCGCTCAGCTAGTACAATATCCTAAAATCCTTCCCTCTCATATTACTCAGAAAGGATCATTGAGACTTGATCGGCGGTCGGCAGATTCCCATCCCTCATATCTGCCCCGGTCTCCATGTAACGGGGGCACCCTCTAGGAAGATGGATCCTAAGGTTGCGACTGCATTCAAAGTCAAAGTAGAATAAAGATAAACATAAAGTTTAAATAAAAAAATCAAACGGTAAAACTTAATATCGTTAAGCCTGAAAGCTTTTACTCAATTCAAGTTCTTCTCGAGGATAGATGGTTCTCAGGGTAGGGTGTTCTTCGCTTATATATAGAGAATATAGATTTATGAGCCAAGTAACACCCCATCACTACCGTGACCTCTCACAAGCATCCTGCTTAGCTCAGGATTATCCTAGACACCCTCTCTAGTGGAAAAACCCTTTGGAGGTTTCAGATAGCTCAAACATAGTTAAGCCCACGAACTGGAAGTTGTTTCTGCAATGCATCTCTAATACAACCGCATGAGAAGAAACCCCTTACAATCATGGACATCCCAGTGGCGAACTGTATTGTCAACGCCCGGACTATATGTCGGTCAGACTGACTGGCCTATAAGCATTATCGTCTTTATACAAGCTTGTAGTTATTTGTCTCTACTGTATGTATATACTTTATTTGATTAACTACTCAGCTCACCCGGTGAGATGTATTATTGTGTTGGCTTCCACAGGCGCTGCCTGGAACCAATCCAATTTTTACTATCTTTACCATGACTAGACTAATGCCTTTAGAGTCCAATTACTTCCCTCAAATATGGTACACTACATGGGGTTGACACAAACGCACTATGGAGTCAGTTCCGGAAGAAATCCTGATTGTTCCTGAAACTCCCGATAGAGCTTCTGGTGGACTCCCATACCACCCACGGGCAAGTACGAGGTTTCCTATACCCATCAGGTGTCTAATTGCACCAAAGTAGGCGACCTTCCTTTGGGCGGTCACCCACACCTCCCCTATTTATCCTGCGAACAGCTTCCGGTCGGTTGGACGGCGACAACGTATACAGTGATGTGAGAGCTCCTTCAATCCTCAGATTTCCTATGAAGGTTCTCAACTACCTATGTGTTTGCCATGTGCGTATAGTCCTAAGATCAGGGCTAGAGGAGGGTGTTGGACACTTGAGTCGAGTTACCAACTGGTCATAACCCCTTCTGTAGCTATACGAAGGTCCAGTATGCTTAAGGCACCAGCGGCACCAGTAACATCTAATCTCAGACTCCTTTTAGGCTATTCTTCAAAGTCCCAGTATGGCTCCACCGATCAAGGTAGGGTAACAGGATCTCAAGGTAGGGTAACTGGGACCCAAAGGTAGGGTAACATGGTTTCCAAGGTAGGGTAACTTTACCCTGTGATTGGTAATATCCTGATGAAGTCCGCGTATTGCCCTGTAAGGTGTCTGCGGAGCCCCGTGTACCCTTCCTATTGTTTACTTGAGTTCTGTAGAATAATCTCTCCGAAAGGTTACCCTATCTAATAAGGTTACTTTGGCTACTTAGGTTACCCTGTCTTGCCCATGGGCAAACCCCTGCTAAAGTTCCCTTAGTAGACTTCTAGATACTCGTCCTAGTCTATTCTGTATATTTAGTATATGGGACCTTCCCTATCATGGTTACCCTTTGCTATACCTGCTGGGCATGTAAGGTTGTCACTTGTAGCTACCTTTCTCAAGGGTCATCACACTCCACAATCTAACTCAATTGAGGATTGAGTATGATGCGTAGGTTTTATCAGCAAAAACAACCAGTTTGCATTTTGGTCTTCCTGTGCATCCGGGTTCTTCCTGAAAACCAGTTTGCATCCTCAAGATAAGTTTTCTTCCTGAGAGAAAAATGAAATTGTTCAGAGAGAAAACCTTGCTAGCTTATCTTATTTATAGTAGTTTATTCGAGCCTGATGTAAACTTGCAGACCTTTACTCTATCAGAAGACTGACCAATCAATAATTGAAGTTTTTGACGGCAAAATTTGACTCCCGCACTTTGAACCCCTGCATGTACCCAAAATAGTAGACTCTAGGAAGTGCCACTAAGTGCAATTAACTTGAAATCAGGCACTAGCGAACTGGCCAAAGGTTAGTTTCTGGGATGCACTTGATGATAGTTTCCATATATTAAGGATGCAAATAGGGGTCTCAGGATGTAGAGGATGCAGCCAAAAGTACAGTTATTTTTTTTGCAGATATTGATTCTTGCTCTGAAAGCAGTGCAAACCTCTTCCTGGCATTAAGATAAAGCTGGATAAATGGGGATACTTCTTGCAGCATCTGGGTAAGAGATGTAATCAATCTGGCATCCAGCTCTGGTACTCTTGCAGATCTCACTTGAGCTGCCTGAGCTGGATCATAGAGATACATCGCTGAGTACAGAGTATCTCGGCCCCCGGGCGGAACAAGTGGACCCTGATGGTGATAACAGCACCATGGATTTGGAAGAGGTGAAAGCCTTCTCCAATAATCTCTGTACAGTTATCAGCAAGATACCTGAAGTATGTAAAAGCAAATAGTGAATTTCAGCGACCGATATCCTGCCGGAACAACCTGGACTGACCATCTTGCCTAGTCATCAAGGTGTCTTGTTGTTCAGGCAAAGCCCTCATCCTCTCCACCATTGCATCTTCGTTCTTACAACTAGCTTCAAAGGTCCCTGCTCCAGCACAGTTGGTATTCTGTAATGCCTCGGCTCTCCAATACAGTGCCTGACAAGAACTATATGCTAGGTCCATAGAACCCAGGCGTTGTGGTATCCACTCACAACCGCAATCTCTAAAGGCTCTGGGAACAGAACCAATATTCCGACCCACAGCCTGAACTACATCAGGTGGGACAATTGGAGCTGCTCCACAATTAGCAGCTTTTGCCCGATGCCTTGCATCCCACTGTCTCGCCTATATATATATACATATTTCAGTTTGCATGCATTTATTTAAGTAATTAATTCAGTTGTGGTCATATGCAAAAGCTTACACAATACTTTCTACAGGTTCAGCTACGGTTTCCTTGGGTGTCAAGATCAAACTCACCCAGTTCTCTCTGTCGCCGACACCCGCTGCACCTGCTACTCTCCATACTTTTCTATACAAGTATATAATGATTAATTAGTGAGAGTTTCATACATGGGTAAGAACCAAGGACAAAGCTTACCTAGCAGACAATATCAGAGGAGAAATGGAGATGTAGAGATAAACAAATGCAGTTGTAGGTAGGAATAGAGTGTAAAAACACTAACGCTTATGTTAGTAAACACTTTTTTAGAACAAAACAGAAGAAGAAAAAGGAGTAGAAGATGAAAAAAAGTAGGGTAAAAGGAGAGGGGTATCAGCAGAGCAGAGCAGTGTGTGAAGAGAAGAGTGTAATAAAGCAGGAAAGGGGTAGTTATAGGTGAGAATTGTGTCAGAGAGAAAGGGAGTATGAGGAATAATAAAAGATATAATAAATTGTGATAGAAAAGAGAAAAGAAAAGCGGTTGTAAGGAAGATGAAGGAGAAGGGAAGGGAGTGAGGATTTTATAGACAATTACAAGATGTCAAGCCATGATCTGTTGTGGTGTTTGTGTGAGATTGTTCAATGTGACTGCCATGTGTAACTACTACTTGTGAAGGTTACCACAGGGCTGATTTATCCACACAGATGAGATTAGATAGCTATCTGATCATCAGATTCGGCATTGGAATAGTAACATACGGTACATGTATGAAAAACTTTCGTCCAAGCGACTGCAACCTGGTAACACCACAAAAAACCCCACCTTAATGATCAACCCTCTCTCAACAACCATCCTTTCAGAAAACACTAGCCATCTCACAGAGTTTGAGAAAGGGCAAATTGTTCCTCTGAGAAAAAAGAATATCTCTTTTTCTGAAATTGGAAAGATGTTGAGTTGTCCCAAGAGTACTGTTCTAAGTTTCTACAACCACTATCAAAGGAGGAATGATGAGAAAAACCGCCCCATGCCTGGAAGACACAAAATTATTGATGAGAGAACCCATGACAACCTCGTGCGAAAGTCCAAAAGGGCACGCCGCCAGTCGTTATCCGAATTGCGCAATAAGGTTGCTCCACATATCTCTTTAAAGACCATCAAGTGAGCTTTGGCATAAGTCAAAATCCAGAAGTGGCGGACGAGGAAATGAGCATATCTGAAGGATGAACATGCTATCAAGAGGCTAGCTTGGGCTATGGAATATAAGAATTGGGAAAAGGAGGACTATGAGGGGGTCATTTTGAGTAATAAATGCTTGGTTGAAAGGTCTAAAGATTCTAAGAGTGTATGAGTGTTCAGACCACCTGAGGAAAAGTAGCATAAGGACTGTATTCAAGGGATTACAAGGGGACCTGGGATAAAGTTGATGGCATGGGCTTGTATTTGGAGTAAAAATAAGGGTACTCTGATTCCGATTTTTGACAAGAGTAGGGATAGATTTGTATACATTGGAGTTCTGGAGAATGGTTTAGCTGATATATGGAAGGAGGTAGAGGACACAGTTGGGAACCCTACCTTTTAGCAAGATGGTGCAAAGATACATACTGCAAGAGATATTATGGCTTAGTTTGCAGAAAACAACATACAGGTTATGGAATGGCCTCCCAATTCACCAGACCTGAATTCAATTGAGCCCTGTTGGGAGATGTTGAAAGAAAAGTTACACCGGCACTTTCCTGGTATTCATAAGACTAAGAAGAGGCCAGATACTATTAGAAGATGTATAGCAGAAGGTCTAAATGTGGTTTGGACACAGGATATTGAAAGGGAATATTTGGAAAGTCTGTAGGAGTCTATGGCAGGGTGAGTGGCTGCTGTTTTAGATGCAAAGAGATGGTATAGTACTAAGTATTGATTGTTTTTCTCTACAATTTCACATGAAGATTTTCTTATATTTAATGAATATGCACATAGATTTTCAGTTTATTCCAAGTAGTTGTAGTTGCATAGGTGGTAGATGTATGATGATAGTAGGGTTGTCATTGCTGCACCTGACAAAAGGTTTTGTCCCTGTACACTACATTTACACCCACCTTGTGGACGGCCAGATTTCACGAATTTTGTATGGGACAAAAAGGGATCCAAGATAATTGGTCAGGTTTCAGTCCAGGAGTATGTAGAATTCATAGAAATTCAAAAGAAGCAGGAAGGTATCTGAATTATCAAAATCTGAGTTAAGGGGTGAGAGTACTTGAGCTAGGCATAAGTCCTGAGACCACAGGTGCAACCACAATTCCCCTCACCCCAAACGATAACTATTATGACAGCAACTACAACAACCTCAATACCTGTCTGGGCAATTCAAATCCAAATTCCAGTATGTACAATAGTTGCAATGAAAGATCCTATTGCTAGATCCCAAGCTCCAATGATGTGGGAAGGCTACACATACACAGTCTAGTAAGTGAGGTGTAGGGATCACATTATACTAGCTCAAGACACAAAGGCCTCTGAAGATACAGGAAATTGAGATGGAAGCAGGTATTACTAGATCGACAGCATCCGGAATTATTCCGATATTGAAGGCTATCTCTAATCAAGTTAATAAGAAAATTTAGAATCACAATCTGATTGCCTTAGCTACACTGGTCCGACAGCCAAAGAGTGGAAGGCTCTTCAAGTTTGAAGATAAGCAATGGACTCAAGTTGTAGATATGACTACACAGGAGATGAGTTAGCTGAAAAAGGTGGGACTGTAATAGCAAGAGAATTGCCATTTCGAATTCATTACACTTACATGTCCAGTATTATTTACAATATGAGCATGTAGTAGCTAAGTCTTAGCTAAGAATTTGTGAACAGAATACTGTACACCATTTGGAGTTAAGTACATACTAGAAAGATATTCCTGAAAGGAAGAGTGGTCCTGAATTGGCATCAGACTCGGTTGCAATTGATCAGTGGATTAGTATTAGGCATACAGCTTTCTAGCTAGTTCTAGAGGGAAAGTTTACCCTATCTGCATATAAACCTTCAAAGTCATAAGCTACTAATGCCTCTCCAATACCAATATTGGAATAGTACATTACTAGGTATTGCCAGATGAGTTGCATCCCCTGACCAACAAAGGTAGTTAAGATAACACATTTCTTACACTCTATATATCATGGCTGTGTGTCTGACTGGGTCCTATTTTCAGGATCTATGACAAGAAGGCTTGCTTCAACTTGTGCAGGTTGAAGGTATCTGAATTGAAAAACATTATATAAAGATATAGCCACTCAAAGATGAAAAATCAACAAGTGGTTAATAAGTAAAAGCACAAATCTACAACAAAGTTACACCCTTTGACTTGGAAAGTTGCCCAGAGTCCAGAGATGTTGTCTATACCCAGTCAGTGGGTGATAGTGCCCTGAAAGGACATGTTTGTATGGAAACCAATAACTATGTTGGTAACCATTAGCTTAATCAATAGAAAGAGTTGGGTAATACTGGAAATAAAAATAAGGAATGCAGATCCAGACAATGTTTTAATAGAGCCAACAGGTGAAGACTCATCATTTTCTGTCCAATACAGAACAGAGCTATGTTTACCAAAATTGGTAGTACTATGTCAAACTATTTATTTCAAATTGATGATCATAAGCCAACTGTGGCATAGAGTCTACACCCTCTTAGAAAAATATTTTCTACTATTAATAAGTTGCATATAAGAGTAGACAGTATTCAGAAGCAAACGAGATTGACATTTCATTAAGGATGGTTTTGATAAAGGAGAGATACCTAGTTATATGGGAAAGTTAAATAGCCCATGACTACCTAAACACATAATCTATATATTGAGGTTTCTTCAAAGCTGTTTTTGCATATCCAGCAATGGAGAAGATATCTTATTCATATAAAATATTGTTGCTGCTTTTATTACTCAACATCTTAATACTTTATTGTTTATTATATCTGGTCTTTCTAGAAAGTTATTCCTGATTTAAGAGAGAGGTCTTAGTTTATTACTGGTGTTAGATTTCACTACCATCCTAATAGTATATTGATATTTCTTATAGCAAACAAGACAAATGAACACTAATAAGCCAGAATCTACATTTAAATTCAGAAACTACAGGTTAGAAATCTCACTCAACCAAATTACCGAATCTTATAGCAAAATTTGTTTACTCACAATCAAACAAGTCTTGCATTCTGAAGCAAGACAAAAGCAATTTTATAAAACACACTAGTGGTGAACAAATTCAAGTTCTATCATAACCTTTGTACATCTCAAAATGTTTATTCAAAAATAAGTTGAAGGAAAACCATTTGCATGGAGGCTCCCTAATAAGTCAGAATACAGAGAGGAGTAGACTGAAGTAGCCACTAAAGGTGAATGGAGGAAGTGGTTACAAATTCTAGGATCAGTTCAACCAAACTCAATACTCTAATATTATATCCTAATCCTTAAAAGGATTCTCAGAAGTGTATAGACTTCAATAATAATTCACTCTGTATGAGAGATATTGTTTTAGTAGAATCTGAGGCCTCTGGGAATTCTCCTGATTTCCAGTGAATCTGAGTATCTCTATTCCTTTCTATAACTGGTTTCAGAGTCAAATGCAGCCAGTAAATACTACTGTCAAGTACAATAAGACAATTTGAAATCAGCCCTGATAGAAGCGAACATTTCGCACATCTCACACACCTGTATGTCTCTATATCCCCAATCTGGCCTGGAATAAAGAGATTTAATATATAGTAAATAGAGCTCTTTCTACTAAAGTACAAGCCATTACCAATGAGCCATAGGAAATAAAGCAAAAGGAAGGCAAGAGAACATGATTTATTGGAAATAAATTAACTTGACTTAATGGATAAAATAAGACCCCAACAAAGCACTTATTCCAGCTCAGAAAGATTTTACAGTCCACATAGTGGAATGAATAGCAGATCAAGATATTAGAAAGACCTGTTGTAAAGTGGTTAGCACTCATTTATACTAAGCCATTCAGGTTGAAGTAAAATCATTCTTTGAATAAGACTAACAACTGGAACAAGAACAATTCAGCTAAAAGTCATAACACTAATGTAAACTATTAATTCTATCACAAGTTATTCAGCATCATGGATATCTGACTTTAAGCAAAACAAGTACTTGTTTGGGATGCTCAATAACAATAGTTGGCAGGATTTACACCCTGGATAAAAGTTGTGTAGTGGGGGGAAAAGAGATAAATAAGGAATCAGACTTGACATCTAAGCAAATTACACATGCTTGTGGGATATAAGATAGTGTCGAGAGTAGAAGATAGCCTGAGAGAAAGAGAACAGTCCGAGGAGCTCTATGAGAAGTGGGAGAGTAATGAATGAGAAGAGAACAATATAATAGAAATACAAATTGAGAGAATTGCAAGAAAAGGTATATGGGACAAGAAACCAATAGTGTCACCTCCATTATATGGAACAAGAGTTACCTGGAATTCCTGGCAAAGAAAGTGTAAGGCTGACTTGGTCAAATATGCCATAGGCCAAATGGAAGATATGAAAGTTATTTTGTTATTTTTCACAATCTGCAACTATTAACAAATCAATTGAGAGCTTGAATACAATAGGCAAGAAGGCTATAGCCAATAGAATGTTCTTTTCAGACAAGTGAGCTCACAATTTGCACTCTTCCATAATGAAGAAAAAGTCTAAGAGAAAATTCCCTAGTTAAAGTGAAATAGAAGATTGAAAGATTCCAGTGTGAAATAAACCATGCAAATATCTATGCCCAAATGACTAGTAGTGTATCTATATGAAAGGCAATTGAAGATCTGGTTCTCAAAGAGACTGATAAAGCATTATCAAATAGTAAGAATATAGATAATATGGAATGGTAAGGGGAATTCAGCTAGGTCACTTGAGTATACCAAGATTTCAGAGAAAGATAATGATCTTGAGGGGGTCATCTTTCCAGAAAGAATCCTGATGGCAAATGGAAATTAGAAGAGGAATGCTTGGCTAAGCTAATAAAACACTGAGGACAAAATACATTGCACAAGAAATAGTGACCTATTGGAAGTGGAAGGCTGAGAGGAGGAAGATGAAGAAAGACATCAGGAAAAAATTACCCTGCGACAGATGCGCCGCTGTTGTGTCAGGATACAAGGTATGGTAAGTTTGCGCCCTTCACAGTAGGTGTGCCCTGAGGTAGAGTGTGATACTCGCTTGCGCCAAGTGCGTCAGGAGACATGGTTGCTCTCCTCACTTACCTCTGAAAGCTAGTTGCTACACAACCTTACCTCCTGTGCTTCTGGACACTGCCCACAATACAATTGCACCTCCTTATTTACCACTCATTTGCCACTCATTTACTAAATATCCAAAGTGCCCTATCGCTTTGCTGCCATCTCTCATACCTGGAAAAGGAGTGGTCTTGGCAAATCTCATTGGGTTAGTGTGGGCACCAGGTGAGTGAGCTACTGGCTTCTTAATTTTAATTTTGAGCTAAAGATACGACAGAGTTATATTTTCAGAAATTGATCTTTCAGAGAGCGAAAATGCCAGCTCACTCCAGTCTGAAAGTGTGTGATATCTATGACAGTCTCTACTTTGTTGTGGTTTCTCGGCACCCAGACTGGTAAGCGATGCGATGTGATTCCACACTTTGCTCTCATCACACCCGTCCCCTCCGGGCCTTCACAGAAGACTCCTCCCCAACCATATAACCTATCCTGAATCTGACACCTGCATCATGCTGGGCTTGACGCCAGATACACACTCATATAGGATTCATCCCTACCTGACTATTATTCATGAAGTTACAGGACTGGCGATTCCAGATTTCTAAGGCTAATTACTCCACAATGGCAGCACCGATTTTGATTCTGTTGTTGGAGCTTGTTGGGCCTGACACCAGCTACACGACGGTATAAGGTACGTGTCTCTGGCATCGAAACCCATGAACTCGCTGTTGGCAGTAGAGGGGGGTATTTCGATCCTGGCGAAATAAAAATCGATGGCAGATTACTCCACAACCACTGGCCGGATCGTGATTTAGTTTTCTGCAGGTTATTGGGCATGCCACCAGCTACACGCCGGTATAAGGTACGTCTCTGAGGCATCAAAACTCAGGAAGTCGCTGGCCTCTATGGAAGAACTAGTGTGGCGGAACTTTGCTTGATGACAGATTACTCCACAACCACTTCACGGATCTTGATTCCGTTTCCTGGAGGTTGTTGGGATCGACACCAGCTACACTCCGGTATAAGGTACGTCACTGTGGCATCAAGACTCAGGAGGTCGCTGCCCTCTGTGGAAGAACTAGGCTGGCGAAACTTTACTCGATGGCATATTACTCCACAACTGCAAGAGGGATTCCAATTCTGTTTTCCAGAGGTTGTTGGGCTCAACGCCAGCTACACGCCGGTATAAGGTACGTCCCTGTGGCATCAAAACTCAGGAGGTCACAGCCCTGTGTGGAAGTACTAAGCTGGTGGAATTTTACTCGATGGCAGATTACTCCACAACTGCAAGAGGGATTCCAATTCTGTATTCTGGAGGCTGTTGGGCTCAACGCCAGCTACATGCCGGTATAAGGTACGTCTCTGTGGCATCAAAACTCAGGAAGTCATTGCCCTCTGTAGAAGTACTAAGCTTGCGGAACTTTACTCGATGGCAGATTACTCCACAACCGCCCCACGGATACCAATTCTGTTTTCTGGAGGTTGTTGGGCTCAACGCCAGCTACACGCTTGTATAAAGTATGTCCCAGTGGCATCGGATCTCATGAAATCGCTGTCGTCGGTAGAGGGGGTATTAGGTACTCAAGCTGGCAGAATTTTACTCGATGGCAGATTACTCCACAATGACCGGATGGATTTGAATTCGGTTTCCTGGAGGTAATTGGGCTTGATGCCAACTACACGCCAATATAAGGTACGTCCCTGTGGCATCAGAACTCAGGAAACAGCTCACTTCTGTAGAGGGTGTATTATGTACTCAAGCTGGCGGAATTTTATTCGATGGCAGAATACTTCCCAACTGCTCTACAGATTCCAATTCTGTTCCCTGGAGGTTGTTGGGCTCAACACCAGCTACACTCCGGTATAAGGTACGTCTCTGTGGCATCAAAGCCCAGGAAGTCGCTAACTTCTATAGAGGGTGTATTAAGTACTCAAGCTGGCGGAATTTTACTCGATGGCAGCTCACTCCACAACTGCTCCATGGATTCCAATTCTGTTTCCTGGAGGTTGTTGGGCTCGACGTCAGCTACACGCCGGTATAATGTATGTCCCTGTGGCATTAAAACTCAGGACATCGCTGACTTCTGTGGAAGGTTTATTAGGTACTAAATCTGGCGGAAATTTACTGGATGGCATATTACTCCACAACCAATAGACGGATTTGAATTCCGTATTCTGCAGATTATTGGGCTCGACGCCAGCTACACGCTGGTATAAGTTACCTTCCTGTGGCATTAGAACTCAGGAAATTGCTGATTTCTTTGGAGGGGTATTAGGAACTCATGATGGTGGAATTTTACTTGATGGCAGATTACTCTACAACTGCTTCACGGATTCCCATTCTCTTTTCTGGAGCTTGTTGGGCTTGACGCCAGCTACACGCCGGTATAAGGCTTATCCCTATGCAGTTAATATTCATGATGTTCCTGATCCAACCATGTACCTAGTAGTGCTTGAGCCCAGGAGAGCCTGGAAGAGCCTGAGCCCGGGAGAGCCTGAGCTATAGAAAAATGATACCTGTATTTAGATCACTTTGATAGACTAGTAGAATTAGAAATATTATAGAAGACAACTAAAAGAGACTTTTTGTCCTGTGCCAGTGTTGTGACCTAGGTCAGGAGCGGGTAAAGGGGGTACTCTTGACTCTATCTCCTGAAGATTAAGTATTGCGCCAGGTGCGTTCATGAAGATTAAGTGTTACGCCAGGTGCGTTCAGGAAGATTAAGTGTTGTGCCAGGTGCGTTCTGGAAGATGAAGTGTTGCGCCAGGTGCGTTCTGAAAGATTCAGGGTTGCGCCAGGTGCGCTCTGAGTTGGGGAGCAGTAGTATTTGTATTCTGATTCGCGATTTACGTTATGTGCGCTAGATGCGCCAGAGGCACAGGGCACTCCAGACGCTAAGTATTATTTTTGCTGATAGAGTCAGTAGTAGCCAAGTAGTTAAGACAAGATGGGGTTTGGACAACAGCCTACAAAGGAATCCGCCAAAAAGGACTCAAAAAGTACAAGGATTGGTTTCAGGGTAGGGCAAGGCTGGTTTTCTCTTAGTTGTACTGACCTCACAATGGCCAGATGGTATAATCTCGTCTTATCTCTCTCTCCTGTCTTATACAGCCCTGGTCAGTGTATAGGGCAGGGCAGGAATTTCTTTTTCTGTGTTAATTGCCAGGGTGGGCCTTCATTCTACAACTCCCTGGTCTTGGCCATCCGCAAGGTACCACATTCTGCTATCAGTAATACTTTTTTCTTACACAAGGATTTACTTGAAATTTCCAATTATAGTACATATTAAGTATCTTGATACATCTATTCTAATAGTGCACATGATAATTGGTCAATTAATTCACTTCAAGAACTCTACATAGAGTTCTGATACTATTAACATAATTTAAGCTCTGGTTCAGAGAATCTCATTCTGAGTGGATCATTGTTTGTATATAATTCTCCACTTATGGCTTGGAGTGTCTGGCCCTAAGTTTATCATTCATTTTTGATGATTCAGAGGAGAAGATCATGCTGAGAATATGGTTTTGTGCTATTATTTTGCATGTATGAGTTTGGCTGTATAGTTTTGAGACAATGGTTTTAAGAGTGTGTTTAAGGTTATCTTGAGCATGTAACCTAAAGGATATCAGTTGAAGCATAAATGTCCAGTCCAACGATTGGGTTGATTGAGCAAATTAATTATAGACCAGTATAGGTTCTTTACTAGTGACTGAAGTATGCAACTAGGTGCTTTTTAACTGACATAGTAGCCTTGGTGTTAATGCAAAATATAGGTAGGCTAGTGAGCTGTCAGTGAGATTGCCCTCACTGAGCTGGTCTCCTAATTAGAAAAACATTTACTGTTACCAAATACAAAAGTTACCATGTAGTAATATACTCCCATGAGATGCTCAGGCAGTTCCCGCCACCGGTTTGGCATCTTGTTCTGCTCTCACATAGCTTTCTAGTCCTCTTCAGAAATATATTCTGTACTACCTCGTCTGTAAAGTGAACTACACTATTGCCATTTCATACAATAAACCCTGTGTAATACTCACCCATACAGGAGTGGATAAGATTAACTGAGTCGAGTGTATATCTTAGTAATATATATTGCAAGTTAAAGAGATTGCAGAATAGATTTTATGTACAAGGAGGACAATGAAGCTTGACTCTGAGGTTGGTAAAAAGGCATTGGCTCTCTCAAAATTCCCTATAGCCACACCTGGATACTACTCCTGACAAATATCCTGTAGGTCCTGATGATTGTGTGTATTTGTAGAGATAACTAGCATCTACAAGGTCCATATTCCAAATTCTTCATCAATTTTCCATGCTGTTTGTGGTAAATGACCTCATAGATTGTCTTGAATTTGAAATGCTCGCTTGGAAAAAATGTCTGAAATAAGGTTTCCACTGTTTCCGTCCATGATGGAAGGCACTGGCCAAATTCTGTTAGTGTATGAAAATCTGATTTCAAGGTATGTGACTCTGATCACCATTGACCTGATACAATATTTTGCATTCAGGAAGATATTTGGGGCATGAAGGCATAGTGCCTAATCACACAATTCTTCTTTCTCAAATTGCCATCCAGATTAGGCTTGCTGCTTGCATTTTCCTTTCAAGTACCTAGTGTTTTAGTATCTTTTATACTTGTACTATTACTGGCAGCCCTATAAGCAGGCAGAAGGCCAAAGAGCTTGCTAGATTTGAAGAGCTTCGACGTACCCATTTTGCCATGCCAGGCATAATCTGCCGCTATATTACGCAATGCAGCATATTTGTGGACCATGGGTTGGACTTGAGGTAGTAGTCAATTTGCTTTCTTTCTCCTGGCTGTAATTATACAAAGGATATCTTTTCTGATCATAGTTTACTATTAGCCTAATTTCAGCCCGATGTATGATTAATTACCTCCCTGGCCTTTATTATTATTATATTTCCTGTGACTGGCACTATTTTGGACTTGTTTTCCTTCACAAAGCTCTCATTCAACATTCAATCTGACTACTGTTTAGGTCATATAAGGATTATATCCATAATATCACAATTGGCACATTGGTGGTAGATGACCTAGGGATTTAGAGCTTTCAACTTATACCGAATATTCCTCTTTATTCTCTATATCTCATCTCTGTCCAACTATAGAGCTTGTTTTCCCAATTCTGAAGTGATAAGAATATGATTATTATATGTTTTCAATACAGATATATGGTCACCAATGGATGGCCACCATGGGTTCATAAAGAGAGCTTGGGTAAATAGTAGGAGTAATATGGTACCTTTGACAGTAGTACCTTCAGTAGTTGTACCAGAAGTTTGAATATCTTTACTCTTATGATTAACGTGTACAGGATCGTTGAGCTACTGCTCTGCTTTTCTTTGTTCTTGCTTCTGCTTCCACCTTGTAGTCTCCTTCTCTGTCCAGTTTGATAGCTCCCATAGTCTTCTCAACTACCCAAACTTGGTAATCAGCACACTTTCTTTCAGCTCAAAGTAGTATAGAACAAAACCCAGCTAGAATAGCACATTAATGAAAATTTATCATATGCGTGGTGGCGAGCAAGTGGCTTGGATGCTTGCATTGGGGACATGTGGACAGGTCTTGCCTTGTGAACATGAATGAGAAGGGAAGTGTTGGGAAACTGAGAGAATAGAAGAACAAAACTAATATGAAAAGAGAAACTATTGTAAACGGGGGAATGGAAACAATATAGTAGAAGAGAAATTACAATATAATACAACCATCTTGAAGAGTTAGAGTCAATGTGACTAGCTTCTACACAGGTGCATTTAATCTACAGTATTATTGCTTTCGGTATAATTTTGAGAATAAAACAAGTGTAATCACATTCTTATTGTACTTAGTGACATTTTAATTTTAAAGTGTATGATGTTTTTGAGTGTATGATATCTCTCTAGGTATGCTTTATCTGGGCGTCTGATTTTGGGTGTATTATATGATTTGATATGACCATGGCCCCACCCCATGGGGCTCAATTAGACTGCTTACCTTACTTTTTGATTACAAGAATATATAGCTTAAGGGAAGCAATAAGTCTTACTCATATCCCCCAACTGTAAAACTCTTGGAGTTCATAACTACAGCTTATAGTTACAAGTGTTTATCATTTGGTAAGGTTGCTTTGTTAGTGATTTCTGGAATACATCTAACTATGAGCTGTATTTTATAACAAATTAACCTAGTTGAAATGTAACATTTTCCTTTGCTTCCTACCAGTTTGAATACCCTTTCAGGTTGGTGTCCTAATGGCAACATTAACATCTGCCTGGCCCCTTCCCTGGAGTCAAGGTTATTATTTTACAGGGAGTGAATCAGGTTTCCGTGATTAAGTTACCAGCTCGGAACCAGTCTCTTGTTGATGGCCTGCGAAACATTCAATTTGGCCAACATTTGTGTAATCTGATTCACGATTACATTCAAGATTGTGAACTCATTTTCGGTAAATTTGAGACTCCCAGATCAGGATTATTCCCTTTCTCAGTCTCTGATGCAACATACATATTTACAGCACTATTATAAATTCGTTCGTCATCACTTGGTTATTTCTAGCCAGTCAATGGATTAACATTTTGGCATTGAGCCCCTGAAGAGTGCCTATATTCAGATTCAACCAAGCCCCGATCAGGGAGTATAGGCTTTGGTTCTGGTCCAAATACTCTTCTCCTACCCTTATTAATGAAAGACGAGGCTGTGTCCTTCTCAGGAGAAATATCATTATTAGATAAACAGCCATTATCTGTCTTGGTACTATTATTCTTCCTATTAGTTCAAGAAAGGTTATTATCCTGTGCATATATTTTTCTGAGTTTTTCTGCTTCCGATTCGCTATTATGACTGGTGAGCTCTTGCTGTAATTCTTGATGCTCTTAGGATTTGACCAGCATTGATACTCGGAATGTAGTGCTTTTCAGTGACGAGTGACGATACTCTAATACATCTCTTGCCATGCTACAAATCCAGGGTACTCCAACACTACCTGTGACCATATCCCTAGGTATTCAATCAAAAATGGATACTTTCCCAGCATTGACCTTCCACCACTCTAGTCTGTTTGCCTCATAAGAAATGCCTGCTATGCTGTTCTCATACATGAAATCTATGTCTTTGGTTACTTGCTCTGAAGGTGCAATCTGAGAATCGCTGTCAATATGAGCCATCATCTCACGGACTGCAATTGCGGTCTGTCTTGATATGTGAAGCTCATGAGGTCAACTATTCAGACAGGTCTATCGAATTGGCACAGCATGGCCCTGAGCATTCTTTGAAGCACAGTAAAAATCGTCATATTTGATAAACTCCACTTTATATGACTTCTCATACTTAGCCTTGCAACTAGCATTATCAAACACCCATTCTCAAAATATATTAAGTTTGCCTTCTAGATTCAGGCAAGTGGCAATTCGAAACAAAAGACCTTTAGGACTATCTGCTCTATTACAGTAAGTAGCCGTCTTTAATTTGGCCTTCAGTAAACCTTCATCAATATCAACATTCCATTGCTTTTATTTTCATTCCAACTTTTTAATTTCCATTTTCAAATAATCAAGGATATCTTAATAAACCTGAAAAACCTGATGAATTGTAATCCTACATGTTTTTTGACATTCAAAGTCTCCCAAACTCTATAGGCTGAAGTACTTCAATGTTGTATTCAAACTGTGTCCACTGTTATAGGGTTGACCAGACAGGCAAAATCTCAGCATAAGTTTGTAACCAGTCCTTTGTGAATTCCTATAACCATAAAGCTCTCCCAGGCATATTTAAACTTAACTTCTATTGTCGTTTGATATCAAAAAGAAGAGTGGTTGTGATTTTCACCCTGTGATTCTGTATTTCAATGAGGTGTTACTATCACTAGGGGGAAGCTCCAATTATAATTATCATTTTCCAATGCCAATATACATACAACTTAATTAGCATTATCTCTGACAAATGATACTATTTATAAAAATGATGGGAACATGAATCTGTGCATATGTATTTATATATATGACTTAGTATGTATGTTCAAGTGTATCAGTATCAGGATTGGCCAACAAGGAAATTACCAGTTCTATTCTCAGGTGAAAACTATTATCCAATCTTGTAATAATCTTGATATAATACACCTTACAGCTGTATGGCATATAGCTATACCTTGAAATAACCATGATCAAACTCATAGATTTATCAAGAATAAGCTGAATAAGATAAGCCATAGAGGGAATATTATTTTCAAATTGAGACCAGTCAAATAGTAATACATTTTGGGCTTCATTCAAGACTTCTGTGAGAGTTTAGCTATGGATTGCATTATCATAGTGAAATCCAGGATTGTATCTTGAATATTGTATTTGACTAGGACTAACTCAAGTATGCCTGCCACATTAGCTACAATGTATGACATCTTTATCTCCTCAAACCTGATCAGCCCCTCTTCTATCTGCCAGTGATTTGAGAACCAATTAACAACATTCACAAGAAATTCAAGCTTCTTGGTGAAGTCTCTATATTAGGAGTCAGAGATATTTTTCTCTTAGTAGGTTGACTGGATTAGTAAAATATTAACTTGTGTCATGTAAACGGCTTTTTTTCAGGATTTAAGGTATGAAACTTGCACTCTTGACTCAAATTGTGCCTGGAGGTAGGGTACCATACTCACTTGAGTCTGGTGCATCAGAAGATAGGGTTGCCATACCTACACACCACTAAAGGCTAGTTGCTATACAATCTTACCTCTAGTGCTTCTGGACTCTGCTTACAACACCATCATACATCCTGATTCACCACTCATTCACTCAATATCCAGAGTATCCTATCCTATCTCTGATACATGTAAAGGGAGTACCCTTGGAAAAATTAAATGGCTTAGTGTGGGCACTAGGTGGGAAAGTCACTGTACTTTAAATGTTAATTTTGCGCTAACACTTCTCATAATTTTAATTTTGCCCTAATCGCACTCTATAAGTCTATTTTGAGAACTTGATCTTTCAGAGAGCACAAATGCCAACTCACTCTAGTATGAAAGTGAGTAATAGATATCACAGTCTCTAGGCAGCATACATTGTAGTAGTTTCTTGGCATTTACTAGGCTTTAATGCGACGCGACTCTGCACTTTGCTCTTCTCACACCCATACTCTCCACCTAACATCTACTCTCTACACCTTCTCTGATGATACCTACCCAACCACTTGACCCAATCTGACTCTTACACCTGCATCATGCTGGGCTCAATATCAGCTACACACTTCTCTAGAATACAACCCTGCTTGTGTATTATTCACAGAGTTCAGGACTGGCAATTTGACATTTTGAAGGCTGATCACTCTATAACTACATGAGAGCTCTTGATTATGTTTGTTGGAAATTGTTGGGCTCAATGCCAGCTAGATACTGGTATATGGTACATCTCCGTAGCATTTGAACCCTGGCAATTGTTATCATCTCTAGAAGGAGGTAGTTGGAATCAAGCAAAATTTTACTCAAGCACAGATTACTCCACAACCACTAGCCAGATCTTGATTCTGAATTCTCTCAGTTATTGGGCTTGAAGCCAGCTACATGGTGGTATAAGCTATGTCTCTCGGTATAAAGACTCAGGAAATCGCTAGCTTCTGTAAACAGGGTTTTAAGTATTAAGCTGGTGTAATTTTAGCCAATAGCAGATTACTCCACAACTGTAAGATGGATTCCTATTCCCTTTAATGGAGGTTGTTGGGCTCAACACCAGCTACACAACAGTATAAGGTATATCTCCCAGGTGTCAAAGCTCAGGAAATTGCAGTCTTCTGAGGAAGGGAGCTTAGGTATCAATTTGGCAGAATTTTACTCAAGGCCAGATCACTCCACAACTATTGGACAGATGTTGATTCTGTTTCCTGGAGGGTTTTGGGCTCAATGCCAGCTACATACCAGTATAGGGTACATCTCTCTGGTGTCAGAACTTAGGAAATCACTGGCTTCTGTGAAAGTGGTCTTTCCTCCCATGCTGGCTCAATTTTACTCAATTTCTGATTACTCCACAACTGTGGGACGGATTCCGTTTTACTTTTCTCAAGGTTGTTGGGCTCAATGCCAGCTACACGCCAGTATAAGATATGTCTCTCCAGCCAATATAGGATTTCCTCTGTAGTTCATCCATACAAGTATCTACAACATGATCTGCTGTATTCTCTGCACTTTCACAACCAATCCCATAGCTCAGGAGTGGAGAATATAGTCCTTGGACATGGCATTGTCTTTTCTTTGCATACCAGCGGCAAGAGTGTACTCTGCCACTGAGTGATGATTTTCGCTAATACTCAGAAGTAAGGCAGAGTTGTTGACGGTATTTAGGCATTATTTCCCCGGATGTGGTGGCTGTGATTGTAGCTGGAGGCTCTGTACCTTCATTCTCAAGTGGACTTGACAGGACTTGCTGCTGCTTTCAAATGTGCTATTATCGAATATGTTCCTTACATGGAATTGGTGGTGGACTAGGACTGTAAACCTTGGGGGTATTCTTCTTGCCAAACTTTGGAACTCGCTCTTGAATTGCTGCTTTCTTCTTCTTCCTGCGTTGGATGGTCTCTGCTTATTCGGTCTCCATTTTTTCCTATATTGCATATATTAGATTCTTCTTTATATTTATTTTTAATATGAATTAGGTGTTATAATTAATTTACCTTACCTGATACTGAAGTGCAAAATAGAGTTGGAGTAAAAATTCAAGTATACACAGAGGATAAGGGAGATTCTGGAAGAGTTCTTAGATTTGAAAAATTGTGAAAATTGAGATTAACATGAGATTGAGGAGAGTAATAGGAGATTAATGCATGTGAAGTGGGAATAGATGAATAAAAGATATTGATAGATAAATATTTTAATGAGAGTGAGAATAACTTGTACAATGCTATGTACATAAAGAATATATTCTGACTCATATATCTCTCTCTTGTTTGTTTACAGACTTGGAAGGGTTTAGGTAAACTATTTTAGCCGTATTACACTTGGTGTTATATACAAAAATGTAACATTTTTTGTCAGAAAGCTAGTACTAAGTATAGGCTTCCGGAATCATAATAGGACTAGGGTGCCAAGACTTTTTAACCCTACCCTGACTACTGTCACGAGATTTTCTAAACAAACCACCGTTATTTTGAGCACCACTCCTATTATATCCTTAAAGCGTCCTCTTTGACCTTCTGGGAGGCCACTTTTCCCCTCTAAGAGGCCACTTTGACCTTCTGACAGCCCCTTTCTCCTTTTCTTTCACACATCTCCACAGCCAGGAAAATACGAGAATATTCAGTCATAGGGGATGACTGAACCTTACCTAGGACTTAGAAGAAATTTTATCGCACCTGTATTGATAAAAGGTTATTGTAACTATACTGACTGAGCAATTGGCTATCTTGGGCTACAGGTATGCGATTGATAAGCAGATACTTGTACTAGTAGGTTGGTGTGCTTGGCAGCTTCAATTTGAGCCATCATATGTCCCCATAGTACTATTTTAAAGGTCTCTTTTTCATTCATTTACACTTGGGCAGAATTTTGAACCTCTGACTATTCTGTATGTTATCTTAAGCTAAAGGCATGCGGTTGACAAGCAGATACTTGGGCTAGGTTGGTGAGCTCGGCAGCCTCAATTTGAGCCTTTAAATGGTCTCATAGCACTACCTTCAAGGTCTCCTTTTCACACTTTTACACTTGGGCGGAATTTTGAACCTCCAACTATTCTGTTTGTTATCTTAGGCTATAGACATGCAATCGACAAGCGGATACTGGGGTAAGATTCCCCCACCCGGGAGCATTCTCTAGAGCCTTTAAACATCCAATTTGTACCTTTTTCAAGGTCTCTTCGTCACCGTTTTACACTTGGGTGGAATTTTAAACTGTTGACTATCTCACAAGAGAGCTCAGACTACAGAAGTGCTATCGACAAGCAGATACCTGAGCTAGATTCCCCTACTCGAGAGCATCCCTTTGTGCCTCTAAACGTCCCGTTAGCACTATTTTCAAGGCCTGTTCTTCACCCTTTTACACTTGGGCAGAATTTTCAACTATTGGATATCTCATAGGATGACTTTGGCTACAGGTATGCTATCACTAAGCAGATACCACCATCAGATTCCCCTCGTGAAGAGTGTTCTTTAGAGCCTTTAAACGTCCGATTTGCACATTTTCTAAGGCCTCCTCTCTTTGTATATAGTAATAGTAGTAGCTTATTTTACCAGTGTATATAAATAAAAAGAAATAAAATCCGATTTCACCCCAGAATATGTTCTACTAGCCTAAATAGGCAATTTGGATTTAGAATTGGGACCAGAAACAGGTCTGAGTGGTATCTTAATAGGTCAAATCTGATGACCTATAGTAAAATTCAGACATCAGAAGGCCTTTCGGTATGTTTCCGGTATTTTTCCAAAATTGTTCCGGTATGGATTCTGTCACCTTGGGGAGGCAGACATTGCCTTAATATACGCAGAAGGATTTCTGGAGTCCGCAATCGGACTCTGCACGTCTCTCTTAGCTAGCGTAGGAATGCTACTGTGGCCTATCGATTTTTTTTTTTGTTTTTCATTTTGTTTTATCTCAGTTTTGCAACCGTTTACAACTACTGAGGTACAACCAGAGATTTATCGCAAGATATGGCCAAGAAAAACCCCAATGATTCAACCCGGTGCCAGTGGAAAAAACCATTATCCCAAGACCCTCTGGTATGGGCCCAACCGCACAATCCCGCAGAGAATAAAGAAAAACTAAGCTGACTAACCGAAGTAGGTGACAAAGAAAACCCCTCAAACCCCACAAGCAGGAAACAACAGGAAAACCACTTGCCGTAACCTCCTACCCTCTAAAAAACAAAAACCCGTCCGAGGACAACGAACAAGGAGAGTAAAGTCTAACCAGTACAAGTGAAAGGAAAGACAAACAAAGTATAGACCCAGGAGGAGAAAAAACCTAACCAGACAAAACATAGAGCAAGCTACATTAATGGTCCAGAGAGGGGGCGGCCATCACCCTGTAGATAAAAAAGGGGCTATCATGACACGAGAGAGACCAAAAAGAATTACATCCATTGGTTCAAAGGCATTTGGCTAGCCCAAGGAGGTAGTGCAATACCATGAACTGCTGTAGCCAAGGAGTGCGACCGTGGGAAATCGCGGGAGGTGAGTGGAGCCACCAGGCAGTGAGGGGGCCAGGCAGAGAGAGCGACCATAGCCGACTGAGTAAGCGGAGGGCGTCGGCGGGACATGAGGGTGGCTGTAACCGAGCCGTGGGACAAAACGACAGAATGAGGAAAGGGGATGGAGGGCAAACAACTCGCTATAAACAACCGACAAACAGGCCATGCCCGAATGTTTTCCAACTGAGAGACGAAGGCGAGTACCACGAAGTTACTGACCAAAGCTTTCCTTAGCGAGGAACAACCCACCGACCTAAGAAGTACTTCCACTGAGGTCTGGACACCGTAACGCCGACGGTAATCGTAGAAAGAAGTGAAGCTGACCGTGGGCAATCGCTCAGCGAGGCTTGCCAAAGCGGGGTGAGGAGAGAATATGACAAAGGCTTTCAAACAACCTCTAAGGCCACGCTTTCTCAAGGCGAGGCTATAGTAGAGGAGGAAGAAGGGAGTGTCGTCACCCTCCTAAGCAGCGAGGCCATCAAAGGAGGGGAGAGGGAGAGGATGGAGTTGAAGATGATCTCTCTTGGTGTTGAGATTTCAAGCACCGGAGGTGGAAAGAAGATCGTTCATGTACTGTGGCCTATCCAGGAGTTCGCTTATTTATACCTTTGATACAACAACTGCAGTTTTAAAATTTGGCCCTCTATACTCGCTGTACCTCATGAGGTATAGGGGTCAAATGTGAGCTTTTGCTGATGGCTATATTCTTGACAAAGCAAGGGAAGTAACCTTTGATATGGGTATTAATAAGGGCACCTTTCTCAAGTATTAAATCCAGGAACCATCTCTGCTACATCTTCAATGATTGAAATCTCAACACATTAACAATCTTTGTCTTCTACCACTTTCCCTCTCCCCTCTTCTGATAGTCTTGCTACCTAGGAGGGTGACACTACATTCACCCTCTCTCCTTTGCTCCCTTTTAAATACCTGTGCTCTAGGGCAGTCTTCAAGGTTGTCCAGCAGGTTTATCATTGTTCCTCTCTCCTCTCCCACTTTTGCCTCTCTGCTCTCGTATAGCATTTGCATATAGTCAGCAACCTCTTCTTGGCTCAAGGAATTCAGCAGATTTGGGCTATCGGTTAAGAAGTGACCGCAGTAGCTCCACTTCATTGTATTGTACAATCTTCTGGGAACTCTGCGGGGTACAGTCAGTTTCATTGAAAATCTCTGATCTGGTTTACATCAGTCAGTCTTGTACTTCTTGATTGGTTATACTTCTCTACTCTCCTCCCCTTGGTTTTAGCCATTCATGTCCTCTTGATCTTGTCCTGTTATCCTGTTACATGTATTCTCCGCTTTTTGGCTTGCACCCTACTACTCGGGAACTCCTTCCACTACTCTCGGTACTTGACTCCGGTGGTTCCCTTTGCGCATTTCATCAGAAAAAACACCAGTTGGCATTTTGCTCTTCCTGTGCATCCTAGCATATCCTGACAATTGGTTGGCATCCTGAACGCAAGTTTCGTTCTGATACTGAGTTTGCTTGCTAAGAAAAATGAAAATGTTCAGAGAGAACAACGCGTTAGCTTATCTGATGAATGGTAGTTTATTCTAGCTGCATGCAAAATTGCAGACCTTCAGTGTATCAGATGACTGACCAATAGATAATTCAAATTTTTGACCTCAAAATTTAACTTCCCCACTTTGAACCACTACATGTACCCAAAATAGCGGACTCTAGGAAGTGCCACTAAGTGCAAATAAGTTGAAATTATCCACTAGCGAACTGGTAAAAAGTTAGTTTCTGGAATGTAAGGGTAGATAGTTTGTATATTTTAAGGATGCAAACAGGTGTCTCAGGATGCATAGGATACCGCAATAAGTGAAGTGTTTTTTTTTTGCTGATGTTAGTCAGCTTGTCCCCTCCTCCAGGTACCTATTTCTTCTAAGGGGTTGGCCTTGTGATCTCTCATAGCTGAGTCTGTGGCAGTGAAACTGACTGGTCGTACATGATTCATACCTACAGCCTCTGCTCTTCAAGACATGCAACCTTTGGGTCTTGTCTTCCTGTAGGCCTTCAAGGCATCTTTTTTTTTCTCATGTTTAGACCATACTGAGATCATTGGATGTATCTCTCACTAAGTGTTTCTTAGCCTCTTTTGCTAACCTATGTGGTCCAGATATGGCTATCCCACATGTCTGCTCCGGTATGGTAGGACTGCATCCAGTTAGATATAGAGCGTCACATTCTAGCTGGGCTTGAAGTCTTCTTTTCTTAGTTCATTGATTTCTCACTTTCATTTTGGCTATTCTCTTGTTGGGCTGCCTGTCTCTGAAGGCTTTTTGTTCGTTGATTTCTACACCATCTTTTCCTTTCTAGTTTGTACTCAAAGTACCAGACTTTGATTTCTATCTCTCCTCAAAGTAGTTACATTGTCGGATAGTTTTAGAAGGTCAGAGCAAAGAGTATGCAGGATGGACCTTAGTTTGAGATTCTTAGCCTTCCTTGTGTGAGCCTTTATAACACTTTAGTACCTAGTTAGTTCTAACATGGCAAGTGAAATAAATCAAGAAAACAAAAACATCTCAAGTATACAATCTTTCTATTATCAAGTAATATTATTATTATATTATTCTGACTGTAATTTTTACTACTGGGAGGTATTTATTTCAAACAAGAAATAGTCTTGATACCATATCTAATATTGAAGCTGCCTGGAAGGTGGCAGGAATTTATCCCCTTAATCCATTTTAGGTTTTACCAGTAAAGTCATTCCTACAGCCTAATAGCAAATTTTTCATGCCTGGTGCAACAACACACTGCATTACTCGAATGGCAGGGTCAACTAGCAATGAAGCCTTTGAGGTAGTTAGGGACATATTTGAATGTCCTCAAAAATCATAGTAACTTATTAGGAACATGGACTATGGATTACTGTGCTCATGCAGAGAAAAGGAACTCTGCAATAATCTTAATCATCAGCATAATGCATATCCTCCTCCTGGTTTACGTGGTCCACTTTGTTGCTAAAATTTTCCAACATTTCGATCAGTGCACATCGAAGTGGACCATGAGAACCACAGTGACCACAACCCGGCTTGGTAGACTAGTAGTGTTCAAGACCTCCATGGACACCTCTCTGATATTTTCCTAATGATAATCAGTTCCTCCAATTTATTGGCCAAAATTCTCAAACTAATTACGGAGATAGAAAAATACTCTGTAAGGTTAGTAATATACTCGTGCCAAGGTTTCGGCGTGCGGCCGCAACCCCCGCATGTTCGCCGGCCCACAACCTGGAGCACTACTACAGAGTGCCTGCCAGCTCAGTGTAAGATGGCGGCTCAACGTCACTTTGTGGCTGAACATCACTTTGTGGATTGTTTTCCATGTGAATAATATATCTTGAGTTAATAACATAGATTAATGTTTTTGTCAAAAGGGGTTAATTTCATTTATATGGATTATTAATAATAATGTTTTAGCTAAAAATGAAAAAAGTTGGTAAGTTTAAAAAAAGATATACAGGAAAATTGAGCCTTCTGTTGTCAACCAACTATCAATTAAAATCACCTTGATTGACAATTATGACACCTGGAAAATCTTTTATCCTTCCAAGCCAGCGTGTTGAGCCATACAAAGATGTTTAGATTTGAATCCATGTAGAAATCACCTTCATTCAAGCCTCTTCTGATGAGTATCGAATCTGACAGCAATTGCCCGAACCTATTAGATACCAGTCTCCCAACTCCGTGCAGAACTCCAAGGACGTTCTTCCCGCCAGGAGTGACCTAGAACAAATCTCAAACTCTCTGAGGATTAGCAGTTAGCCGTCTGCCAGGTTCTTGACCATCTAGATTCCATTGGAACAAGTGCTTGACTGCAGATGATATCAGGATGTGCCAATACTCTTCTTCAATATTCACATACTGGATTAGGACCAGCCCCTGTCGTTGGTGATCATTGGGCTACTCGTTTGCTGGGCTGCCACCCTGAGTTCTTTGTGCGCAAACAGCGAGCACTTGATATCGATCTAAAGACTGCTCACTACCCAGAGAGCATTCGTGCCTGGTTTGACAAATATTGAATGATATGCGAAGACCACAATATAGAGCCTTTTGACCAGTACAACTTTGATGAAAGTGGTTTTTGTATTGGAATTGGCAGCGATCAGTGGATAATTAATTCAAAGCCCAGTCGGCAGGGATATCTTGGAAGTTCAACAAATCATGAGTTGGTCAGTGTCTATGAGACTATAAGCGGTGATGGTGTGGCATTGCCACCCACGATTATTGTCCCTTGTGTCATCCATGAGGAGTCATGATATACAACAACTAAAATACCAGGTGACTATCTAATGGCTACCTCAGAAAGTGGCTACAACAACGATAAGTTGATAATGAATTCGATTGCCCACTTTGAACGGTTTTCTGAAAAGCGACAAGAACGACTATATTGACTCTTACTCTTGAATGGGTTTGGCTCGCATTGCACCAAATAGTTTAATGACTACTGTGATTGACATAAGATTATTGTGTTTTGCATTCCTCTGCATTTAAGCCATTTGCTTCAACAATTAGATGTAATTGTATTTCAACCATACAAACATTATCACTATAAAGCTATTGAAGCTGCCAGATGGACAGGCTGTGGAGACATTGATAAATCCGAATGTCTGAACACAAGGGATACTAATCGTCAGCAAACATTTAAGCTATTGACCATCTAATCTGCAATCCGTGCCACCGAGCTCATATCTTACAATCTTGACATTGTTATTTCCAAGCTTTGTGAGGCTCCTGTTCCTTCAAGCCAGTCAGCCCCACTTCTGTCCTAGTCTCCCTCTGGGATTCCTCTCACTATTGAAAGCCTGAAAACCATGGGTCAAGAATTACAGCTTAAAGCGAAAAATTTATCGCCAAGTGGCGAAAACTAGCTCCGGGCTGTATTACCAGGAGGGTTAATACTGGTAGAGTCTGGTGCATTGGCCATGGAGCATATGGAACATACACAAGTGGCTGAAGAAGCAAGGAATGCAATACGCAGAGCACAAAGTAGAAGGCAACTTCAAAAAGGTGGAGTGTTATATGCTGACAAAGCATGCCAAATGGTGAAACGAAAAGAAGATGCAGAGGGTGAAAAAGTAGAAAAACAACTGCGAAGAGGTCAAAATTCCCAAAAGAAGTCAGATAAAGCTGCGCGTAAACCTTTCCTTGATGAGATCAAGGAACATGCAAAGGCCAGATGTACTCTTCGTGTACATAAAAGGAAAATAGCTAGACTTATTATTACAGGTATTAGGCAACAAGCAAGGTTGCGGAATCTTTTGTAAAATAGAATCCTACTTGAAAAGGTCATGTTAGGTTACATGAGTGTGATCAGCAACAAAGTAATGTTAGCCACAAAGTGATGTTAAGCCGCAAGATTAAATTGAGCTTGTAGGTACTCTGTAGGAGTGCCGCAGGTCGTGAGCCGCGCACGAGTAACTATTTAAGAGGTAGTAGAGCTTACATCAGCAAAAAGACAATATACGTCTGGCGAACAGTATCTGCTCCCGGACGCATGACGTCCGCCCAGCTCGCCCCGGACGCCTGGTACGTCTGGATTCTTGGTTTCTTACCCAATCTCGCCTACTGTCTTGCAACGCCAATTTCCTTTCTCCAAACACTCCATAGGCTGTTCTCCAGACGCCCTCCACCTACATACCTCTCCCCCCTGCCCTATTCTTCCCATCACACCCAGCGGCCCTTGCCATTCATACCCACCACCCCATTCTTTGTCCCTGATCCTGCTGTCGGGGGTCGACTAGATCCACCCGCTGGCCTCACAACACTTCACGTTCATCCAAGTCCTCAGCATGAAGAAGCCAGACACATGGGGGCTCCTGGACTATGAATTCCGACTCCAGGATCCCGCACTGTGTTTGTATTCTTCATACCGGGGACCTTTATTTTTCCGTCCGACTTTGTCCGCTGATCACGGGCTGATCCCCACCGTTTTTCATATTCTAACTCATCCTCCGCCGCCTATCTCCGACAAAAGGCAATTGATGTCTGGCAAATCGGACTCGCCCCGGATGCCTTGTGCGTCCGGATTCTCGTTTTATTACCCAATCGCGCCCACTACCTTGCAACGCGAATTTCCTTTCTCCAAACACTTCATACACAGTGCTCCAACCCCCCCCCCACCTACATACCTCTCCCACCTTCCGTTTTCTTTATAACACGCCCGGTGGCCCCTTCACGCCCACCCCCCATTCTTTGTCCCTGATCCTGCCACAGCGCGCCAACTAGATTCACCCGCTGGCCTTCCGATACTTCACGTTCATCCAAGTCCCCGGCATGAAGAAGCCGAACCCAGGGGGGCTCCTGGACTCTGAATTCCGACTGCAGGATCCACCACTGTGTTCGTATTCTTCATGCCGGGAACCTTTATTTATCCGTCCGACTGCATCTGTGGGCTGATCCCTATCATTTTTAGTTTACTAACCCATCCTGCGCCGATTCTCCCAGACACTGTTCTCTCTATCTCGATGCAGGCGGACTTGTCCGTTGAATCTATAGTTCTTGGTTTTTAACATTCTAGGTTTCTATTTCTATCTTCGGACTAAATATGTTGATAGAAATTTTCAATAAATGTCATTAAATGTCCGCATATCAATCCTGTCATTTACTAGCCATTGCCCATCCCCATAAGGAACCAGATATGCTTGCATAACAATGACTCGAATATCGATTAACCTCATATCCCGACCATTGCGCCGCTGCCAGACTTGTATATGCCCACATGACCCATCAAATCTGCTACCGTTCACGGGGTCAACTATTTGAACATAAGCTAGCCGACTTGCAACCCTGGTCCGGATATTTCTTATCTTAAAAAGCCCTACCAAGCGTGCCAGAGCCCCTCCACGAAGTTCACCATACATATCTGGCCTGCCAGCCTATATCCATACCCAATCATTTCTGGCACCAGAGTTTCGGAATGACTTCTTTCCTGTAAAGTACGCATGATGAACCTGGAAGATATTAGTTTCTTCAAAGTCTGGAACAGGAATTTCGAGCTGCGTGAATAGCTCGGCCGGATAGAATTTCAGTTTGCTTGGGTCAACTGGGAGCTGCCGTTCATCAGTCACAGCCTGGCGGATGTAGTTCACCAATTCTGCAGCCAAGTCGTCATAGGGAATCTCTAATTCACGGCAAGGGTCGAAAACTCTGGCCACATTCAGGGTCCGCCCTTTGAGGACTCGCCGTGAAACCCGGTGGGGAAGGCAGGTCTGTATACCTATCGCTGGACTAGGAACGCAGACTGGGCAAGTTTCAACCGCATCGCCCGCCCTCCGTAATGCGTCCATTGTCAATAATCTCATTCTAATAGTGTGTTGCTGCCAAGATTGTGCCAAGATTGGTCATGCCGTTTCATTTTTATTTGACCTGTGGTACCCTTACTTGATCTGCTCTTCATGTGCCAGCTCGCCGATATCTGTGAAATACATTGGAACAGACCCAAAACGTCGCACATGCTGTACAAAGTGATTTAGGTAATGCATCTTAATAAAATGGAAGTGGTTTTCCCGCTGTATCAATTCTGCCAATTGATTGGCCCTTTCAATCCGGGCTTCGCCCAGTGGCCGACGCTGTTTGGCAGCAGATCCAGTGCCGACCCTAGTTCTGTGCTCATTGGCAATCGGTTCACTCAATTCCCAATCCTTACCTTCAGCCTGTGCGCGTACAGCCTTAGTTGTACAGAACACGAGAAATGTGTCCTTTGTTTTGTGAATGCTCCGCAGATACATTTCCATGTAACTGAGCGTCTGAGGCGTATGACTGTGATACTGAGTCATCAGGGTGAAATCAATCAGGGAGCAGACGGACTGTAATGCCCGCTTCAAAGGTAGTTGTTGAGAAGTATCCGGATTTCGCAATGCGGACGCCAATACGGCCGAAATACATCGGCGAGGTTTCGCATTTCCTTGCCTTGCCACTGCGTCACTTCTTGATAAGCCTGTTTTGGTGCACAGAAACCGGGATAAGACGGCAATTCTTTCCTGATATCATCAAATGCCTGCTGCCGTTTATGGTTTTTCAGGAATCCTTCTATCTATTTCATCATATTGTTAAAAAGTCCGAGATAGATGTTGTGTAAATGGTGGGGTTTCTGTATGTTAGCGGGATTTACTAGGTAGAGTCCGGAGAATACATTGCGGTCGATTTTCATCCCAATTTGATGAAAATAGTCCGCGATATGGGTGGCTTGATCTTTTTTTGTGCTCCCTTGTCTTTCGCGCATAATCGGCATATTCTTGTGGCTTGTATGTGTTTTGTGGATCCTGACCAAGTTCTGTGACCAAAACTTCACACTGCAGGCAGGAATTACTGGTTATTCCGTGCAATGTGGTATGCTCAACATGGTCGGCAATCCAGGCTGATAAGATAGGAAAACATAGGCCCATTTTTCCATCTGCACAGTCCATCGTGGCGCCGTCTTCCGCAATATCCTGCAATGGGGCGAGAATGTGATCTAAGGCAGCCTGCAGAGCATCCGCATTCATCTGCCGCTGGATTTCGTCGGCGCGGACTGATTCATGACTAAGTTTTGGTGGCACAGGCAGCAAAGCAAGTAGTAGGATTGGCATCTTTGTTGGGCTGTTTCGCGTCCGGGAAAGGATTTTGCCAATCGTTACATATACCGGCCACGCTTTCTTATCTCCTGAGAGGTTTGTGAGGTGAGTCTGGTGAGACAATCCGATAACAGCGACTACAGTCGAGCCTGCGGGGAGTGCTTCCCATTAATATATTTTAGTACTATACAGGTAAGTGATCATGGACTTATCCTACCTGAGTTTCCCACCACCAATCTGCTGTGTGCATCTCAGAGTATAATCGATCACCACTTGAATAATATTCGCGTAGCGGTGCATAAACCATATCTCTTCTGTAAGCGACCTGCCGGATTAGCTAGTGGACACAGGATACAATATTTCGGTAGTAGAACGTGGTTAAATGTTTCCCGCTCTCTAGTGTTGCCTCGGTCCATGTCAACTATTCTCTGAATGGGTCCAGAGTTTCAAGTTGCATTTCCAATGTGTAGGCGGACTGAAAAGATACGTGTTCCATACCTCCGAAGCCTTGGCCAAAGTAATCGTTAATCGGCGTATTCGGTACCTTGCTGTGTACAAACCAGCTAGCCAAATTCAAGTAGCGCTCGGAACCAAATTTGGCACATGGATCATTGAGCCTGGCCTGGTTAAGCTTCTCATATCCAGCAAAATCGCGAATTGGTCTGCCAGCCCCCGTGATCGTTTGCTGACTACATGTTATCGACTTATCCGGCTGTCAGGAAACGTCTTCCGAGTCTGAATCATGCTCTATATCACTGCCTGTCTCCTGTTCGCTTCCTGTATCATAGTCTAAAATTGCTGGGTCAGACTCATAGTCAGAATTTCCCCCGCCCTCTGCCAATTGATCTGCGTGACTAGTGACGCGTTGGTTGACTCCTTCATCCTGTATAAAAAATGTCCGCGTGGATGAAGTTCCTGGCCCAGAGTCCGCGATCTCACGGTGGAAAAGCATAATATCATGATGTATCGTCCGAACATTGTTTCATAGGCAGTAGCGTACTGATAACCCCGGCAACAATAGTGGCAGTTCGTGGCCATCTCCTCGTGTTTGCCATTTCTGTTATGTTTCGGTTTCAAGGTGCTAGTATGCGGTAGTGTATCGGCTGCGGGAGCAGATGAATATTGTCTTGAAAGCTGATGTCCGACAGCTTGCTAACTTGAAAAAAACACAGAGCAGAGTCCTAGTGGTTGTTGGGAGGATCAAGTAGTTGTGGTTTAAGCTTTTCAAGTTAGGTCTACGGGCCTCTTGGCGGACCCCTGCCGCTCTTCTGTAGCTCAAAAGTCTATTTCAAGCTTATATAAACTTCAAGAAGCAACCTCTTGTTCGTCCTAAACCCTTCCTTGTTTGTACTATGTACCAGTGTTTACCAGATGAAAGCCGTCCGCGGCCTATATAAACAATATCTTTCCTCCTTCCTTCCTTCAGAATCCACCAGATGAGAGCCGGAAAGAGTTACCTCGCTGGACATCCTTCCTGGTACAATCATGATGACCCCTCCATCTGCCCTCGTTGTAGCGTGGGAACAGAAGATTTCCATCACGCCGTCCTTACCTGCCCTTCAAGATCGGAAGCACGCTCCCTTTTCCTGCCAAGGGATCTGTCGCTGAATTCCTCGTGCCCCCACAGTGACTCCGCTTCTTTACTAAAAAGCTTGTCCGGCTACGTCCTCTCCACTGCAACGCGTTTTCCCCCCGACATGCCTCTATACCCCATACCACCCCCTCCGGTGGTCCCATCTGTCAGCCCACCGCTACCCTCAAACAGGGGTCCTTGTCCAAAGTTCCTCCCGCCCAGTAACCTCCTGGAGGGCATCACAGATACGCGTGCTAGGGCCCTGATGGTATGCAACGCCCCGGGTCTTCCTTAGTTTTTTTTTAAAACAACGTCTAGACAGAACTGTTTGGATACTTTATGTTTTCCTTTGTTTGCCATGATTTGGTCTTGGTATTTATACGTTGGTTTTGTTACTGGCTATCAATTGCGTCTGGGTTCGTCGCGACTGGAGGATTAGTTTTGTTCTTGGGTTTTGTTTAATTTTGTTTTTGTTTTGTGCTTCTGGGTTTTGTTTTGGCCATATCTCATGATGCAGGCTATTTCTTGTACCTTAAAACAACGAATATATGATATAAAAAATAAAATAAAAAAAAAAAAAAAAAAAAAAAAACCTCCTTCCTTCCATCCCTCTCTCCATCACTTCTCATCAAACACAAACTGACCTCAACTCTTCTCACCCACTTTGCCCATCCACTTTCCACCAGCCGGCTTCTAGTACCAGTTCTCGGTCGCGTGTACCGAGAACTGTATTCATCCGTGTAATATATACTCTATTTATTCTCTATCTATTTTGACAAAATTACTATCCTCAATAATCCTAGCCCCTATATTTAGTCGGTGACAGACTCATCTGAACCCCAAAATATCCATCCGCGCCCTCACTTTCTCATAGGTGTGTACCATCTAGAGTCTATCATTATCCTTTGATCTTTGTCACGCAGAATATTGTTCCAAAACTCGCCACTGCAGAAATGATTCACGTGCCAAAGGCCGCAATAAACCCTCTCTCCCATCATGCCTGCATCAAAGAGCAGACTTACTCGCCCTAGAACGAAGGGCAATGAAGGCCACGGGGACATTGCCTGGTGCAAACACATCTGCCGCTTCCCACACCCTAGTACTACAAGTCCAGAGTACAAAACTTGGCGGGATGCCATCAAGAGGAGGATGGAGCAGAATGGCATCCGGGGCTCGAAACTATCCACCACTAAGCAGTGGGCGGCGATCCAAGCATATGCCCTGACCGTCGAACCACTGGCCAGCAATGGTAAAGCTGCCCTCTGGTAGCAAAACTCCAATGCCGGCCTGCCTTACACTCAATGTATTGATTTTCTGCTTAAAGATATAGCGAGAAAGCATTCAACAACGTTGAGTCGCTTGGGTGTCGCCGTTCCTCCGGCTGTCCCTGCTGCTCCTGCCGTGGCCGCAAATGATCATAAGGTCGGTCCTTTGTTGTCCGTATTAACCTACATGTCAATTTACTAAAATGACATCCTAGGTTTTGCTGGCCCACATGGCATCCGCGTCTGGAAAGACCGGCCATCTACTTATTGCAGAGACAATCCACTTTCCTGCGGGCTGCCGCAGGTCCTATGGAAGACACATTCGGTCATGGTCTGGGTGGAGATGACCGAACCCACTCTCAAGACCTTGAATATGGCCCACGATGGCTGTTTTGCTCCCGGGATCGGCTATCGTCACCTGGTTGGCGTCACCAGATATGGCAGCCTTTTGCTACTTGACTTGTCAGAGGACCCCCTGCCACTATCTGAAATGCTGGTCCTACATGATGATATGCAGATCCGCATATGGTGGGGACAATGTCAGCCATCTGAACCAATGGACATGCTTTTTCGAAGGCATCCCACCAATAATCAAGAGCCTAGTACCGCGCCCCCTTTGGCCTATCGTTATACGGACCGGAATATTAGCAATAGCCCTGCCATTGGTGCCCGGGCGGACGAGCCGAGATCTGAGCAGGAGGCTTCGCTGGAGTCTGACAGTACTGATGATAATATTGGCCAGCCAGAATCCTCTGCCACGGCGGCAAGGTGGGGGGCGTACCGTGTGACGATATCAACCACTACAGCAAAGCAGGGTCCGCGCCCTCTGGCGAAATCAACCACTACAGCAAAGCAGGGACTGCACCGTGTAGCGACACCAACCCCTACTCGGGCGAAGGCGGCATATAGCGTGCGAAACCAAGGTGGATAAGACGGAGCTGAGGACTCTGTACTGGATTTTGCTGAACTATTCGTCCGTAATCCGTCTGTAGATCAAGAGCCCGACTTGGAGGTGATACCACGTGTTGTTCAAGGTATTCCTCATTCTGTCCCACTACCTGAAGGTCGTATCCTGAGGTCCGGCAGACAAATGCCGGGGTTTGTGAGGTACCAGGCTGATAGAACAAAAGCACCTGTTAGGGCACAGGTCTTTTCCTCAAGCAAGCGCATTCGGGCGGCTATGACCGCCGATTAGGACTCTGAGCCCCCAGCTGTCACTCGCAAACTGCCCAGAAAGATAGTTCGCAGGAATACAACGGCCCCGACAGGGCGGAACAGAACATCCGGTGCCGGTCATCCGGCTGTAGCATTAGTGCAACAACCACTTCATAATGCTAGTTCCCAGCTTAGCCCCCCTCGCTCTGCGGGTACTTCCCCAGTTTCTGCTGAAGACATTCTGATAGAGTTAGTACGGTCCGCTGAGCGGCTCCCGACGGATGCTTCCGGAGCAGAGACTGCCAGCCCCAGGCCGTCTGCTAGCACCCCCCGAGTTATTGCCTAGGACATCGTAGGTGATTTAAGATGTTCGGCTGTGCACCTCCTGACAGTTGCTTCAGGAGGTCAGGCTGCCTTGTCTGAGGCTCAGGCGGAATCAAGTATTGGCTGGTAGGTTTGAAGTGCGGTTATCCAAGTCAAGTACTTTTACTTTCGAACCAAACACTCCCGTGTGGAAGCTGTTCCCCTTGGCAACATATCTTATCTAGCTCGCAATCCCGATCCGCACTGAGACAATATGTCTAACTCTTATTAGGGTAGTGGCAGACCCGAATCACCAAAGGAGACCCAATCCGGGCGGCCCGGGCCGGACCCAAAGTGTCGGAGCACAGGCTAGTGGTTTTCCCTTTTTCTTTTTCCTGTTCCTCTTTGCTTTCCCTTTTCCTTTCGGCGGGCTGTCATGTTGAGGGGGTTTTTATAAGGTATGGCATCTTGATTCTGTTTTTTCAGTCTTCTATATTGTTTTTTTGTGCTCATTCCTTGCTTTCATCATGCTGCCTGCTCCTACCGGCCTTTTTTTGTCTGCCCTGGTGCCAAAGGTCCTGGTGGCCTTTCTCTCACTTGTCATGCTGTATTACTTGTCGTGCTTCATCCCTTCCCTTGCTCCTTTGCCGTCTTTCGTCTGTAATTACCCTTTTTGTCTGTACACTATGTCAGCGCTTCTAATATAATTTGCACTTACCTTCACCCTATACCCTTCTAGATTAGTGTTCCAGGCCCGGACCCGTATTCCTGCCCCATTCGGTATAGTTCGCTTGGCAAATTTCCTTCAATTAGATTTAGTCCCCGTATGATAATAGAAAGGTTTAATTAGCCCTATTAGCGGTACCTCTAAAACTGCTCTGCCGCTTCTCATTAGCAGCTGTGGTGAGGAATGCAGTTCATATTCAAAATACCTGTATATAAGACGTCTTAAACCTAGTAACAGGTTATGAACATGCCAGCCCCTTAAGAATGCGACCCAGCATTTGCAGTAAGCTACAATAAGTAACTCCCACAACCCACCTTGATTTCCCTTTGGTTTGCATTTCCTGACACAATCTACATTTGCTTACAATAACCATATATTGAATTCGACCTATCCTTACAACTAATATCTCAATGGCGCAGCTACGACCGACCGCCGACATATCACCTCAAGCCAAGCGGCAGGCCCAAAGGCAGAGGGTCGGTCCACGAAGGACATATCCGGAAAACGAAATCCCAAGAGCCTCTAGCTCATCCGCCCTGCTCGCTTTCACAGACTAGCACTATGCTTTCCCGGCGTAGAACATCCGCATCGGGCCCGCAGCCAATTTTAACGTATCTTCAGGTAGGACAGGCTAGTCATCACCTGCCCGGATGGCAGGGCCCGGCGGAGGATAGTATGGATTCACAGGATGGAGAATATAACGACAATGGTTCGAGTGAGGAGAGCATGGAGGACTTAATTGGATCAGACGAGGAGGATGACATAGGGGATTATGGGGCACAGTGACAAAAACGACAGAGTAGGAGTTTGTTAAATCACAACCTTTTATGCTGGCTCTCTCAGTCACGCCTACGGACAGACGGATTGGATTCCATGGACGGATTACACGTGCTCCACGAGTCAGCAGGACTCCTTTTAGAGTTCTTGATAGCAGCTCGTCTGGAGATCCCTTGCAGGCCGGATCAAATATTATCCCAAGAACAGCAGGCCCGTTCCGAGCTGCTGTATAAGATAAACAGCCACCGAGTTCCCCTTTGACCGGAAGCCGACAAAATATTGCTGTTGGGATTGAGCTCAGAATTCAGAGCAAGGTAAAGGAGCTAATGTGGGATTGGGTACTTTTGGTTGATCCATTCATGGATCCAATCAGACTGACTGACCAGGTTCATCGATGCTGGAGCGACGACTGGCGTAAATTGGATTTGCTCGACTTTCCGGATGCTACCACAGACTGGAGTAATCTGGTAAGTCACCTAGAAATACTCTACCCAAATGTAGTAACCAGGACTGAATACTGAATCAGGCGGACCGTGGTTGGACAGATACGGGATAAGCACAGTTTCAGCAGATCTCAGTATCTGCATTGCGCAAAGAAGGTGGTGTCAGCACTCTACAAACTTGACCCAAAGGACCAGGCAGCCTGTGCACGAAGGGAGCAATATTTTCTGAAGCACAATCGCTTTAATTGTAGCCCTAATGGTTATGAGGTAACTTTTTCTGCTTTGTTTTTCCCGATGATTTCAGTCAATGGTGAACCTGAAGGAGTAAACAGGATTTTCAACTTCGGTTACTTGCACCTCAGATCCCATATCTGATATTCGCACAGTTTTATAGCGGTAAGAAAAGGAGAGGCAGAATAGATCCGGAGTTTCTGGAGAAGATAAATGGCCCGTTCCTGTGTCTGACTTCGGCCATATTATGCCATGCGCTGCGGTGCTGGCAGACTGAGGTCTTTACCGATAAGGTTAACTTCACACGTGCTAATTCGGGAGGTAAGCCGCCGGCATCCGGAGTCAGCTGAGGAACTCTAGTGGTAGGTTAAACAGGATGGAAATGTAACAGGGCTTTTTAAATGTCAGTTGGACACTAGGGTGAAGAGTAGTGAATTCCAGACTAGAATTATCGGGCGTATCAGGCAGAAGTTGGAGGAAAGAATTGCTAAGGAGCGTAACAACCCTGGAGAGAGGACAGCGGGATATTCAGATAATCAGAAGGCATTTAGGCTTGAATTTGGGATGGATCTGGAATTGGCAGACTCCCAATTCATACATAATCCATTGGCCAGTCAGGGCAGACGCGGTCAGGGGGACTAGTAGGCCCAGGTGTGGCCCGCCCAATAGGGTATGTTTTATAGATAGTGATAATAGAAATAATGAATCGCTAGATTCAAAATGTGAATATGTCCAGGATTACTAGTAGACGGTAAGGGCGTCGTGACCTGAGAAAGAATATGCATGAATCAAGCCCACCCAGAAGAGAATGACTGAAAAACAAAGTTCGAGATATCCTAGGAAGACATGATATACACTTCCAGGGGCGGAGAGAGATATCAGTTGCCAGTAATACAATGGGGAGACTGCGGACAAAGAGCTATATTATCAAGGGGTAGGTGGAAGGCACTTCATAGAAAGTGGAAGATCTGGCGGCGCCGATGAACACTCCGGGCGGAAGGTGAAAAGTACCAAAGGCACTAGGCGGAATGTGAAATATACTAAAGGCCTCGGGCGGATCAGACTTAGGGATCGGAATGTGTCAGGCAGATTAGAAGTAGCTGTTACAGGATTGAATAAAGGGAAGATGGAGGAAGCTTGATGGCGTAGGGAAGGTGAGCAGACTGCAGACGAATCCGCAACAAAAAGAGAAAAAAAGGGAGGGGAGCCGGATGGAGAAAGGCCGGAGGTGAGCAGGAATCCAAAGCGATCGGGAAGATGTAGGGTGCCAGGCAGACGGCGTCTGTGGCATAGGGAAGGGGAGCGGAATGCGGACGAATCCGCAACAAAAAGAGAAAAAAAGGAAGGGGAGCCGGATGGAGAAAGGCAAGGGGTGAGCAGGAATCCAAAGCGATCGGGAAGATGTAGAGTGCCAGGCAGCGGGCATCTGTGGTGTAGGGAAGGGGAGCGGACTGCGGACGAATTCGGAACAGGAAGGGACAAAAAGGGAGGGGAGCTGGATGGAGAAGGGCCTGGAGTGAGCAGGAATCCAAAGGGATCGGGGAGGTGTAGGGTGCCAGGGAGCCGGTGTCTTGGGCGTCAGAAAGGGGAGCGGACTGCAGACTAATCCATAGCAAAAGAGAAAAACAAGGGCTGGGAGCCGGATGGAGAAAGGCCGGGGGTGAGCGGGATCAGTGAGATGTAAAGGGTAAAAGAAAAATGTAGGGCACAAGGCAACGGGCGTCTGAGGGCGTCTGGCGCGTCCCGATGAGGGAGGTTTGCGTCTGGCGCAGGCGGAAGGGAAGAGTCTGCATCCGGACGAAATGAGAGCGGAGCGGCCTATCCAGAATGTTGATTTGCGATGGCAGCCCCTGGTGCATCGGAGGCAACACGCGCACCAGGCGCCAAGCATAATTTTTGCCGCTGTAGTTTAGTCTGTATTCTGAGACCTCTCTTTTGTTATGCTATTTATTTTCTGCTACTATCTACCATAGGATGTTCCATATATTTAATTAAACATTTGTAAATAAAATCTGCGATTTACCGACCAGCATTTGTTATCTATCCTACCAGTAGTAATATCAAGCACTGCATATGCCATTCTCATCATTTGTTTAATACTAACTACTAACCAGGTCTTCTATTAGGCCATTAGACTGTCCTGACTCAGTCATCTGATACACTGCAGATCTCAAATTTTGCATGTAGCTTGAATAAACTACTATTTATCAGATAGGTTAAGGTGTTTTTCTCTCTGAACAATGTTAATTGTCTCAGGAAGAAAACTCATTATCCGGATACAAACATGCATTGAGGATGCAACCCAATTTTTAGGATATGCCAGGATGCACAGAAAGAGTAAAATTTAAACAGGTGTTTTTTGCTGATAGACAGAAACAGTGACATCTCCTGTAATAACGCTCAACATTTCTCAAATTCTGAACATTTTGTCTATCTTCTAATATGAGTCTATCTACTAAATCAGCTAACTCTTCTATGTTTAATATAAATGCCAAGTACACTTGATAAAAGCATTTTCAAGTCTATAAATACTTCTATCGCTAGAATCTACCAAGACCCAATTATTCATTCAGTGGTCAATTGCCCTCCAATACCATGTTTCAGTACACCACTCACGGTGGCTAGTGACTTCTTTTATCTTCTGACAGTTCTCCACCGGAATGCATAGCAGTAATATCTTGACTGGAAACTTCAAAACTGAATTCCTATCAACTTGTAGACTAACAGACAATATCCATTAATACGAATTGAGTAAAACGTCAGGCAAATTTCTCAATGTTATATTCAATTCCAAAATTGTCTCAATGCTTAGTTTGAAACCTATTTGTCACTCAGCGACTGATCCAACTTGTCCTTTTAACTATTAGTCAGCTGCTTTGTCATAAATGACATGTCATGAATCTGATTGGATATTCATCTCATGAATATTGAATCTGTCAAGTCTGATATATCATCTTAGCATTTCATGGCTCGCATTGTGGTTATTTAATCTCCAATACTCGTTCTTCATTCTGGTTTTGTTACTAGTCTTTTCTGAGTTTCTAGAATATAGTTGAAAATTACCAAAGCGCTGTACATGGTCTCTGAAGTAACTCAACAGGTCTGTCTTAAAAAAGTTCAAATTGACATTCTAATTATATATATGTGTAACAGTTCCCTTTAAGCCTGGACAATTCTGATACCCAATGTAAAACTGTTTGACTGCTAAAGTGCTGGAAAGGAAGTATTGATTAAGTACTTTGCCAACATATTGCACATGAAACCAGCCATGATCAGATAACTTCCTACTTGTAGCTACTTTGGAAAACCAATTTTACCTCTAATCAAGTCTGGTAATAATTGAGATACAGCCTTCAAAATTAATCAGCAAGTACTTTTGAATATGGGCAATTTTATTAGCTAATTTTTGTTTCATAATAGAAAAGCTTTTGTCATGTATAATCATTTTAAAACCAAGTATCTAAAATAAATCAATAATTAATCTTAGTAGTATAAAATTGAAATATTGACGAAAACTAACCTGTTTGATAAATGGAGAGATTGTACAAGTCTTAATTGATATAAAGTACTAGGACAAAACTTTTCGTCCGATCGGCGGCAACTGTGCAACACCTCAAAACACCCCACCTCAACGATCAACTACCCCACAACAACCATGCCTTTAGAAAAGATAGGCCACCTCACAGACTTTGAGAAAGGGCAAATTGTTGATCTGAGAAAAAGTAATCTCTCTTTTTCTGAAATTGGAAAGATCTTAAGTCGTCCAAAGAGTACGGTTCTAAGTTTCTACAAAAGGTATCAAAAGAGGGGTGATCAGAAAATCCTCCCAATGCCTGGAAGACCCAAAATTATCGATACCAGAACCCATCGCTACCTAGTCAGAGAGTCTAAGAAGGCACGCTGCCAGCCTTTATCGGAATTGCGCAATGAGGTTGCCCCACATGCCTCCCTCAAAACCATCAAGAGAGATTTGGCATCAGTCAACATCAAGAAGTGGAGAGCTGGGAAAAGAGCATTTCTAAAAGATGAACATGCTATCAAAAGGCTAGCTTGGGCCAAGTAGTATAAGGATTGGACAAAGGAAGAGTTTGAGGGAGTGATCTTTAGTGATGAATGGATGGTTGAAAAGTCCAAAGATCCAAAGGGTATTTGGGTGTTCAGAACACCTGAGGAAAAGTGGCATAAGGACTGTATTCAAGGGGTCACAAAGGGACCTGGGATGTGGCTGATGGTGTGGGCTTGTATTTGGGGTAAAAATAAGGGTCCTCTGATCCCTATTTTTGACAAGAGTGTGAATAGATTTGTATATATTGGAGTTTTGGAGGATGGTTTAGTTGATACCTGGCAGGAGGTGGAGGACACAGTTGGAGATCCTATCTTTCAGCAGGATGGTGCAAAGATACATACTGCAAGAGATACTATGGCTTGGTTTGCAGAAAACAACATACAGGTTATGGAATGGCCTCCCAATTCACCAGACCTTAATCCAATTGAGCATTGTTGGAAGAGGGTAAAGGAAAAGCTACATCAGCGCTTTCCTGGCATTCACAGGACTAAAGGGGGGCCAGATACTATCAGAAGATGTCTAGCAGAAGCTCTTAATGTGGTTTGGACTGAGGATATTGAGGGGGAATTTTTGGAAACTCTCTTGGAGTCTATGCCTAGGAGAGTGGCTGCTGTTTTAGATGCAAAGGGATGGTATACTAAGTATTGATTTTTTTTCTCTGAAATTTTACATGAAGATTGTCTTATATTCAATGGATATGTACATAGATTTTCAGTTCATTACAAGCAGTTGTGGTTGAATAGGTAATAAATGTAGGTTGGTAGTGGGGTTGCCGTTGCCACCCCGGACAAAAAGTTTTGTCCCCGTACTTTAAGTTAGCTTTTGTTTATTCAAAGTCATAGGTATCTCCCAGGGTAGTAGTAACAAGTAACATGTTAAAAGCTATATACATATTCAATTTACTGCACAGAGAGATATCTTATTAAGCAAAGCAACTTGAACAACTTAATTTTTTGGCAATATACTGTATTATAATTATCTCAGTCTCTACATAAACTTTATAATTAAGTGTCACAAATCGGACTAAGCAAGGATAAGGGTTTCGAATGACTTATAGTAATCAGTCATAGGTTTGCAATTTGTTTCACATAACTTGCAATTGTGATGTCCTTGTGATAAGGTTATAGGTTGATGTTTGTACATGACTCACAATTGTGCTCATATGATTTATGAGTTTTGCACATGAAACATATAATGAGTCATGGATTTTACACATATGACGCGAGTTGCACATATGACTTATATTTGAATTATGATTGGTTTAGGTATGTTGCGCAGTTGACTAGGTAGAAGTCAACTGATGGATTACACACCTCACTCACTACGAGTTATGAGGTCATGTAACTCAAGGGTGTGAGTCACCAATGGTTAGGGTTGTTGGAGGAACACCTAAATAAAGGAGGTATGACCTCCGGGTAGTTAGCCACGAACGATCTCCTCTCCACCTCTGGCGATTCAAATCTCAACAAGAAGAGAAATCATTGTCAACTCCACCCCTCCCTCTCCCCTCCTCTGATGGCCTCGTTGTCTAGGCGGGTGATGACACTACCTGGTTCTTCCTCGCCTACCACTTTGCCTTGAGAAAGTGTTGTTCTAGAGGTTGCTTGAAGGCCCTTCTCATCTTCTCCCCTCGTCCCGTTTTCGCGAGTCTCGCTTAGCGATTGCCCACGGACGGCTTTACCTCTTTCTACATTTACGGTCGGCTTTACGGTGTCTGGACCTCGGTGATAGTACTTCCTTGATCGTTGACAGGTCCCTCGCTGGGGAAAGTTTCATTTAGTAACTTCGTGGTGCTCGTCTTCCTCTCTCAGTGGGAAAACATTCGGGCATGGCCTGTTTGTCGGGTGTTTCAAGCGATTTATTTTACCCTCCACCCCCTCTTGATGTCTCGTCTTTTCGTCCCGCAGCTCGGTTACAGCCACCCCCGCATCTCGCCGGCACCCTCCACTTACACGGTCGGCTCCGGTCACTCCCTTTGGCTGGCATCCTCACTGCCTGGTGGCCACACTCGCCCCCTGTGGCTGCCCATAATCGCTCTCCTTGGTTTCCACAGTCCATGGTATTGCACTACCTCCTTGGGCTAACTGAATGCCTTGGATCAATTTAATTCCTTTCCGGCTTCTTTCATGTTATTATTGCCTCTAGTTTTACAATGGGTGATGGCCGGCCACCTTCTTGAGTTCGTTAGTGCAGTTTTTATTTTCTGTCTTGGTTGGGTTGTCTTCTCATGGTATACCTGTTTGTCTTTCCTTTCATTTTGTATTGGTTAGGCTTTACTCTCCTTGTTCGTCGTCCTCGGACGGGTTTTTGATATTTTAGGTGGTAGGAGTATACGGCAAGTGGTTTCCCTGTTGTTTCCTGCTCGTGGGATTTTGGTGATTGACTTTGTCGTCTGCTTAGCCGGCTTTGTACTTCTCTCTTGTTCAGGGAATTGTGCGGTTGGGCCCACACCAGAGGGTCTTGGGATGATGGCTTTTTCCACTAGTACCGGGTTGGATTGTGGGGCTTTTTTCTGTCATAGCTTGCGCTGCATATAGTTTTTAGGCTTCGGTGGTTGTAACCAAATATACTTAAGATAAAAAAAAAAAAAGAAAAAAAGATAAAAGAAAAAAAAAACAAGAAAAAAACTGCGATTAGTTAGCCACGAACGATTTTTTCTCCACCTCCGGCCATTGAAATCTGAACCTCATGAGCAATCATCGTCAACTGTATCCATCTCCCTCTCCCCTCTTTTGATGGCCACGCTGCCTAGGAGGGTGATACTACATCTCCCCTCTCCCCTCTGTTCCCCTCCTGATGGCATTGCTCTCGGGCAGTGGTTATCTGGGGGGTACACGGTCTCTCTCTCTCCTCTTTCCGGACTTCGCTTCGCTGCCCTCGCTTAGCGTTTGCACAAAGTCGGCAACCCCTTTTCTCGTCAATAGCCCTTCGTAAGTTCGGGCTATCAGTGAAGTAGTGGCCCCGGTGGCTCAGCTCTCTGGTATTGCACTCTCTCTTGGGAACTATGTCTGTTAGGGTCGGCATCGTCGAAAATCTGTGATCTCGTTTCAGTTGGTCGGTCTCACACTTCGTAATTGGGTCTAACACTCCGTTCGTCTCGTCTCCTTGTTCGTTCGTCCCATGGGAAGCTTACAGCTCCCCCGCTCGCCTCTCGGCTGTATCTCACATGGTCGGCCTCTCATCTTCCAGCTGGCACCCTACTCCCACTCTTATCTTGGTTGTTTTCCGAGGGGTTAGTTCGAATACTCTTACACCACAGGGCCCTGGGTTTCTTCCCTTGTGTTGTTCTCTTCATGGTCTGTCTACGGCCCCCTGCTTCCGCCCGTGCTTGCTACGGAATTCAGGTTGCGCATGGTCTCTTTGTGGAGAAAGCTGATGTGGTATGTTGGGGGGAATAGTAGGGCGCTTTTGGGTTGCTCGTTTAGGGTCTCACTGTTGTTTGGTTTCTTACTTTGGGCTTGTCTTTGAAGGTTTCTGTCTGAGCTCAGGCCTCAGATTTTCTTCTGTAGTTTTCTACCCATTGTACCAGGCTTGTATGTGGGTTTCGGCTCCTGTCAGGCAGGGTCAGAGGGTTTTTAGCATGCGTAGGATCAGGATGGAATGATGTTGGATACACTTCAGGTCTTTCGGGTCATAGCTGACGCTCCATACCGCTTTCGTCCTGTAGCTCGTCTCGTACTTCAAGGCTTAAAACTTTAATAAAACATGAGGGAAAACAAAAAAGAAAAAAAAAAAAAAAGAAAACAAAGCCTCCGGGTAGTTAGCCATAGTACCGGACTTGTATGCGGGTTTCAGCTCTTGTCGGGCAGGGTCAGAGGGTTTTTAGCAGAAGGAGGATCAGGATGGACTGATGTTGGATATGCCGAGTATTTCGGGCCATAGCTGGAGCTGCATACTCTTTTTGTCCCGTGTCTAGTCTTGTACTGTAAGCCTAATAAGAAATCTAAGTTGAGAGAAAAAGCCACAAAAAAATCAAAAAAATTAAAAAAAAGAAGAAAAACCGCAGGGTAGTTAGAATCATGAGAAATTATCGTCAACTCCATGACCTCCCTCTCCCCTCCTCTGATGGCCGCGGTACCTAGGGGGGTGATGAGACTACCTTCTACTTCCTCTTCTATCGCTTCGCCATGAGAAAGAATTGTTCTAGGGGTTGCTTGAAGGCCCTTCTCATCTCCTTCTCTTGTCCCGCTCTCACAAGCCTCCCTTAGTGATCGCCCACAGTTGGCTTTACTTCTTTCTATGTTTACGGTCGGTGTTATGGTGTCCGGACCTAACTGAAAGTACTACAGTGGTCGTTGGCTTGTCCCTCGCTGGGGACAGCATCGCCTAGTAACTTTGTGGTACTTGCTTTCGTCTCTCCGTCGGAAAACATTCGGGCATGGCCAGTTTGTCGGTTGTTTCTAGCGAGTTGTTTTGCCCTCCACCCACCCTCCACCCCTCGTCGATTGGTCCCGAGGCTCGGTTACAGCCACCCCCATGTCCTGCCGGGACCATCTGCTTATATGGTCGGCTCCGGTCACTCAATTTGGCTGGCATCCGAGCTGCCTGGTGGTTCCCCTCACCACCCACAATTGCCCATGCTCCCTCTCCTTGGTTACGGCACTCCATGGTATTGCACTAACTCCATGGGCTAACTCAATGCCTTGAATCGATATAATTGCTTCCCAGTCTCTTTCGTGTTATGATTGCCCAAGGTTTACAATGGGTGATGGCTGGCCCCTTATTGAGTTGTTTGGTGTAGATTTTTATTCTATATCTCAGTTCTGTTTTCCTCGCATGGTGTTCTTGTTTGTCTTTCCTTTCATTTTCTATGGGTTTGGCTTTACTCTTCATGTTTGTCGTCCTTCGACGGGTTTTGATTTTTTAGGTGGTAGGAGTATACGGCAAGTGGTTTTCCTGTTGTTTCCAGCTGGTGGTGTTTTGGAGATTTACTTGGTTTTCCGCTTAGCTGACTTTGTACTTCTCTCTTGTTCACTGGATCATGCGGTTGGGCCCATATCAGAGGGTCTTGGGTTGATGGCTTTTTCCACTAGCGCGGGGTTGGATTGTGGGGCTTTTGTCTGCCATAGCTTGCGCTGTATGTAGTTTTTGGACCTTAGTGGTTGTAACTGAATATACTTGATACAAAAAAATAAAACCGCCGGGTAGTCAGAAACGAACGATCTCCTCTACCCGTCCGGCAATTCAAATCTGAAAACCATTAAATATCAGCGTCATCTCCAGCTACTTCCCTCTCCCCTCTTATCATGGCCACGATGCCTAAGAGGGTGATGCTACATCTCCACCTTCCACTCTGCTCCCCTTCTGATGGCATTGCTCTCGGGCAGTCTTCATCTTCGTGGTTCATGGTCGCTCCCTCTCCTCTTCTCCGCGTTCACTTTTCTGCCCTCGCCTAGCCATTGCACACAGTCAGCAACCCCTTTGTCATCAATGGGCCATCGCAGTTTTGGGCTATCAGTAAGGTAGTGGCCCCGCTGGCTCTGCCCCCTGGTATTGCACTCTCTCCTGGGAACTCTGTTTTGTAAGTTCGGCATCATTGAAATCCTCTGATCTCATTTCGGTCGGTCTGTCACCCACTTCTTAATTGTGTCTACCCCTTTCTCCTTCACATCTCTACCATCCTTCGTCCAGTGGCTCGGTTACAGCCTCCCCCTCTTCTGCCTGCCGCCTGTACTGCGGTCCCCCTTTCTTCTTCCGGCTGGTATCCTACTGCTATTCTTATTCTGGTTGTGTTCCGGAGAGTTGGTTTTGATTCGCTTGCGCCACACGGCCTCGGGTTCTTCGATTGCATTGCGCAGTCCATAGTCTGTCTATGGCCCGTCTTCAGTTCCCAATTTTCGCAGAAGACTACAGAGAACTGGGTTACATTGCATGGGTAAGCTGGCGGCCTATGGTGGGCTGGGTAGTAGTACACTTGTGTTTTTCTCAGTTAAGGTCTCACTCTCCCTTGGCTTCTTTCCTTCTGCTATTCTTTGGAGGTTTATGTCGGAGCACAGGCCCGTAATAGTCTTCAGTAGTTTTCTACCCACACTACCAGACTTGTATGTGGGTATCCGCTCCTGTCGGCCAGCGTCAGAAGGTTTTCAGGAGGAGAAGGATCGGGATGGACTGATGTTGGATAAGTATCGGGTATTTGGGGTCATAGCTGACCCTGCAAGCCCCTTTCGTCCCTTACCTAGTCTTGTACTGTAAGTCTTAAAACGATGAAAAAATAGAAAAAAACAAGAAAAGATTAGAAAGAAGCAAAAAAAGCAAAAAAGATAAAACCGCCGTGTAGTTAGACACGAACCATCTCCTCTACACCTCCGGCGATTCAAATCTAAACACTTTGAGAAATCATTGTCAACTCCACCCTCTCCTTCTCCCCTCCTCTAATGGCCTCACCTCCAGGCAGGGTGATTTCACTCCCTACTTCTTCTGCTGCTATGGCTTCACCTTGAGAAGGGTTGTTCTAGTGGTTGTTTGAAGGCCCTTCTCATCTTCTCTCCTTGTCCCGCTTTCACAAGCCGCGCTTAGCAATTCCCCACCGTCGGCTTTACTTCTTTCTATGTTTACGGTCTGCGTTAAGGTGTCCAGACCTAGGTCAAAGTATATCCTTGGTCCTTAGCTTGTCCCTTACTAGGGAAAGCTTCGGTCAGTAACTTCGTGGTACTCACCTTCGTCTCCTGGTTGGACACCATTCAGGCATGGCCTGTTTCTCAGTTGATTCTAGGGAGTTGTTTTGTCCTCCATCCCCTCTCCTTGTCCTACCGTTTCGTCCCACAGCTCGGTTACAGCTACCCCCACGTCCTGTGAGCATGCTCCACTTACAGAGTCGGCTCTAGTTATTCCTTTTAGCTGGCATTCCTATTGCCTGGTGGTTCTACTCGCCACCACCGATGGCCCACGGTCACTCTCCTCTGTTACGGCAATTCATGGTATAGCACTACTTCCTTGGGCTAACTCAATACCTTGGATCGATGAAATTGCCCTCCGGTTTCTTTCGTGATATTATTGGCCAAGTTTTACGACAGGTAATGGACGGCTCCCGTCTGAGATCATCAGTGTAGTTTCTATTCTATGTTTCAGTTGGGTTGTGCTTCTCATGGGTCTCGTTGTTAGTCTTTTCTCGGGCTTTGTATTAATTAAACGTTTGGCTCCTTGTTGTGCTGCTTAGGCTAGGTTTTTCATTTTTGGGGTTGGAGGTTACGGCAAGTGGTTTTCCTGTTGTTTCCTGCTTGTGGGGTTTTGGGAATTTGCTTTGTCATCCACTTAGCCGGCTTTGTATTTCTCTCTTATTCAGAGATTCGTGTGGTTGCGCCCATACCAGAGGGTCTTGAGATGATGGCTTTTTCCACTAGTGCTGGATTGTATTGTAGGGCTTTTTTCTGCCATAGCTTTTGCTACATGTAGTATTTGGGCTGTGCTGGATGTAACCAAATATACTGGATACAAAAAAAAAAGAAAAAAAAATAGAAAAAAAACCAAAAAACACCGCGCAGTAGTTAGACACGAACGATCTCCTCTCCACCTCTGGCGATTCAAATCTCCACACTATCAGATATTATCGTCAACTCCATCCACCTCCCTCTCCCCTCTTCCGATGGCCATGCTGCCTAGGAGGGGGATACTACATCCCCTCTCTCCCCTCTGGCCCCCTCCTGATGGCATTGCTCTCAGGCCGTCTTCGTCTAGGGGGTTCACTGTCACTTTCTCTCCTCTTCCCTCTTCTCGCTTCGCTGCCCTCGCTTAGTGCTTGCACACCTTCAGCAACTCCTTTCTCGTCAATGGCCTTCTACAGTTCTGGGCTATCGGTGACCTAGTGGCCCCAGTGGCTCTTCTCCCTGGTATCATACTTTCTCATGGGAACTCTGTTTGGTCCAGTTGATAATGTTGAAAAACGGTGATCTAGTTATAGTCGGTCCATCTCATACTTCTCTTTTGGGTCTACCTCTTCCTTCGCCATGCCTTCTCTCTCCTCTCTTGGTCATTCACCCCGTTGCTCAGTTACAGCCTCCTCCTTGTCTGTCGCTAGCATTATAGCAGTCGCGCTCTTCTCTGTTGGCTGGCACCCTACTGCTAGTTTCACCTTGGTTGTTTCCCGGTGGGTTACTTTCATTCGCTTACATCACACGGCCTTCGTCTTCTTGGATTGCGTCACCACTTCCACGGTCTGTCTATGGCCCGCTTCTTCCGCAGCCTTACGCTCGAGGCAATTCTTCAGCTTCCGCCTAGCCCTTTCACGGGGAAAGCTGACCGTGTATGATGTTTGGGGTAGGAGTACACTTTTGGGTTTCTTGTTTCAGGTCTCAAGGTCGCTTGGTTTCTTTCTTTCTCCTTGTCTGCGGAGGTTTTGTCGGAGCTCCGGCCAGTGATTGTCTTCTGTAATTTTCTACCCATAGTACCGAACTTGTATGTGGGTTTCCACTCCTGTCGGGCAGGGTCAGAGGGTTTTTAGCAGAAGGAGGATGGGGATGGACTGATGTTGGATACGCATGGGGTATTTGGGGCCATAGCTGACACTGCATGCTCCTTTCGTCTCTTAGCTAGTTTTGTACTGTAAGCCTTAAAACGATAATAAAAAGAGATAAAAAAAAAAAAACAACAAAATATGGCTTGGAAGTAAGACACAAACCATCTTCTATACACCTCTGGCTATTGATATCTCAACGCCATCAGAAATCATCATCAACTCCACCCTCCTCCCTCTCCCCTTCTCTGATGGCGTCGTTGTCTAGGAGCATGATAACACTCCCTTCTTCTTCCTTTACTATTGCCTCCCCTTGACATAGCGTTATCTGAGGGATTGTTTGAAGGCCCTTCTCATCCTCTCCCCTTGTCCCACTTAGATAAGCCTCGCTTAGCGATTGCCTATGGTCGGCTTTACTTCTCTCTACGATTAGGGTGCTAATTACCCTCTACGGACCTCGGTAGATGTACTTCATTTTGTGTGGGCGTGTCTCTCGCTGGGGAACGCTGTGGTTAGTAACCTCTTAGTACTTGCCTTCATCTCACAGTTAGAAAATGTTCGGGCATGACCTGTTTGTCGGTTGTTTCTACCGAGTTGTTTGCCCTCCACTCCCTCTTCTTGTTCCGTCCTTTCATCCCGCGCCTTGGTTACAGCCACCCCCACATCCCACCGGCGCCCTCTCCTTATACCGTCAGCTCTGGTCACTCCTTATAGCTGCCATCCTTACTGCCTGGGGGTTTCACTCGTCCCCCGCAAATGCCCACGGTCGCACTCAACGGTTACAGCACTCCATGGTATTGCACTACCTGCTTGGGCTATTTCAATGCCTGGGGTCTCTGTAATTGTTTTCGGTCTCTTTCGTGTTATGATTGCCCTTTTTAATTTACAAGATGATGGCCGACCTCTTGCTGGATTGTTGATGTAGCTTGTTCAATCTTTTGTGTGGTTGGGTTTTCATTCTCATGGTTCTATACTTTGTTTGTCTTTTATTTCACTTTTATTGGTTTGACTGTACTCTCCTTGTTCATTGTCCTCGGACGGGTATTTAATTTTTCCCGGGGTTGGAGTTTATGGCAAGTGGATTTTGAGTTGTTTCCTGCTCATGAGGTGTTAGGAATTTGCTTGGTCATCCACTTAGCCAGCCTTGTATTTTTCTCTTGTTGACGAGATCGTCCGGTTTGGCCCACTTCAGAGGGTCTTGGGATGATGGCTTTTTCCACTAGTACTGGATTATATTGTGGTGCTTTTTTCTGCCATATCTATAGCTGCAGGTGGTTTTTGGGCCTCAGTGGAGTAAACCGAATATACTTGATACAAAAAGAAAAAAGAAAAAAAAAAAAAAAAAAAAAAAAAAAAAAAAAAAAAAAAAAAAAAAAAAAAAAAGAACAAAAAAGACCGCCGGGTAGTTAGACACGAATGATCTTCTCTCCACCTCAGGCGATTGAAATTTCAACATCATGAGAAATCATTGTCAACTCCATCCTCTCCCTCTCTGCTCCTTTGATTGTCTCTTTGCCTAGAAGGGTGACGACACTCCCTTCTTCTTCCTTTACTATGGCATCGCCTTGAGAATGTGTTGTCCTAGGAGTTGTTTGAAGGCAATTCTCCTCCTTTCCCCTTGTCCCACTTTTGCAAGCCTCACTTAGCAATTGCCGACGGGCGGCTTTACTTCTTCTACCTTAACGGTCTGCTTTATATTGTCCGGACCTCGGTGCAAGTACTTCTTTGGTTGTTGGCTTGTCCCACGCTGGGGAAAGCTTCAGTCAGTAACTTCGCTGTATTCGCCTTTGTATCTTGGTTGGAATACATTCGGACATGGCCTGTTTGTCGGTTGTTTCTAGCCAGTTGTTTGGCCCTCCACCCCCTCTCTGTGCCCTGTCGTTTCTTCCCACACCTCGGTTACAGGCACCTCCACGTCCCTCCAGCGCCCTCTGCTTAGAAGCTCAGTTCCTGTTACTCCTTTTGGCTGGTTCCCTTGCTGCCTGGTGGCTCCACTCGCCCCCTGCGATTGCCCACTGTCTCACTATTCGGTTACGGCAGTTCATGGTATTGCATTACCTCCTTGTATAAGTCAAATGTACACGGCCCTCGTGGTCTACCAAGGGGGGTTATGATACCCATTGTGCACCATGGTGTCCCGTGGTCCACTGTGGTCCACATATTCCGTAAAACTTTCCAAAACTTGAATCAGGGTAGATCAGAGTGGACCTGGAGGACACGGGGACTAAAACCCCCCCTGGTGGACCAGTAGTGTTCTGGACCTCCATGGATGCCACTCTGACATTTTCCTGATGTGGGCTAACTCAATGCCTTGGATCGAGGTAATTGTTTTTGGTCTCTTTCATGTTATAATAGCCCCTTTTTATTTAAAGGGTGAAGGGCAGGCCCTTTCTAGATTGTTCATGTAGTTTGTTCTATGTTTTGTCTGGTTGGGTTTTCTTTCTCATGGGTCTATATGTTGCTTGTCTTTCCTATTGCTAGTATTGGTTTGACCTTACTTTCCTTGTTCGTCATCCTTGGAAGGGTTTTTGATTTTTCAGGGGGTAGGAGTTTACATCAAGTGGCTTTCCTTGTTCCTGCTCGTGGGATTGCAGCGATTTGCTTGGTCTTCCGCATAGCCAGCTTTGTATTTCTCTGTTGTTCATGGGATTGTGCGGTTGGGGCCACACCAGAGGGTCTGGGTATGATGGCTTTTTCAACGCTGGCCACATTGGATTGTGGGGCATTTTTCTGCCATATGTATAGATGTATATAGTTTTTGGGCCTCGGTGGTTGAAACCAAATATACTTGATACAAAAAATAAAAAAAAGTATATAAAGAAAAGAAAAACCCGCCGGGTAGTTAGAAGCGTCGGCTAGCGGGGCTGCGCATTGCGTGTCTCCCCCCCTCCGCCAACCCGGCAACAGCCAGATTGCACACCTCCTTCCCTAGCCTGGACG
>QOVD01003370.1:0-48115 GCA_003521225.1 Tuber microsphaerosporum | reverse complement strand
CGAGCCTTCTTAGACAAAATCTCCGAAGACACCTACCCAGGCCTAGTCCGATATTATAGCTCCGCTATCGGCTACCCATAACAGTATCATGAAGAAAGGTGCGGTCATCTAACGTCATCAGCAGGGAAAAAGCAAGGGTCAAATGTTGTCAGGACGTGCAGGATGCTGCGCCAATCTCTGACCGGAAGGCCTCATGACTCGGGAGAACTCAACAAGTATCTTCCAGATGCCCCACCGATCCGATGTCTGATCCAGAGGAAGGGTTTACGTTTTGGGCCTCTAGTGCATCCTGTATGTCAGATGTCCAAGATCCAAACTAAGATTGTTACTGATGAACCTGAGTAGCCCTGTTCCTCCTTTGCGTTGCCATCTGTGGTGCTTCCGTGTCTTTGTGAGATTATTTGGATGTTGCTATTTGTGGTTGGTCACAGTTCTTGCATTTGATGAGTGTGTGGATACATGCATTGCCTCTGGTAGGGCAATAAGAGTGTCGGCAGGAGTATAAAAAGGTAGCATGTTCTGCAGTTGAGATTGCTCTGTCAGTTCTAACTGTATATTCGATAGGGTGACAGCCCAAGGCCCAGCATCTGGTGCATTAGGCATCTCGTCCACAAGTGAGATAATACTGAAATCTTAACTTTCTACCAAAGATTCAAAGGCCGCTGGGGAGGGCTTTATCCGTGGTTTCCTGACCAGCAATGGTGACCACTATGGTGGAAGTTGGTTTGCTATTGGGCAGGGTTGGGGTTGTGAGCCATTTGGAAGGTGAGAGAGCTGTTTGCCAGTGTTAACCTCATTGATCTCATACTTGACCGCGTTGAATCTATCTGAAGTAGAAGGAAGAGTGGTGGGAATGCTATGAATGATGATCTTGAATCAAATATCATCTTGTCTAAGGCCATTGGTGGCGGGAATGGTGGATCTTGCTTGTTCCTCACTGGCCGGTCTATGGGATGCAATGACTTCAGACTGCATCAGCGATAAAACCCAGTTTGCATTTTGCTCTTTCTGTAGATCCTGGCTCATCCTGAAACCCACTTTGCATCCTAAACACCAGTTTGCATCCTGATAATCACTTTGGATACTGATTAAGAAAATTGAAATTGTTTAGAGAACAAAACACGTTAGCTTATCTGATAAGTGGTAGTTGATTCTACCTAGATGCAAATTTCACATCTTCCCTATATTAGATGACTGACCAATCGATAATTGAAAGTTTTAATGGTAAAATTTTTCTCCCCCACTTTGAAGCCCTGCATGTACACAAAATAGTATACTCTAGGAAATGCCACTAGGTGCAAATAATTTGAAATCAACCACGAGTGAACAGGCCAAAAGTTAGTTTCTGGTATGCACGGTAAGATAATTTGTATATATTCAGGATGCAAACAGAGGTCTCAGGATGCACAGGATGCAGCAAAGTAGGAACTGTTGTTTTTTGATAATGGAGGGGGTGATGTTATCCTTTGAGACAAGGTGGACATGATAGTTTATGGTGAACTCTATTTTTGCAATAAGAGGTTTCTTGATTGCACTGTTGACAGAATTGTGAATAGTGAGGGGACTGGTGTCATCTGGTGGTGGAGTGACATCTCTCTCAATGACAATTGAACTGCCGTGTTTGGTTACAACAGGAAGTGTTGCCTCCTTCTTGGGTTGCGTGGTTGAGGCGTTAGCAGTGGCTAATTTTGGTCCTCTTTGGGCCCAGGTGAGTGGTACTAGTAGTTGTTGGGTTGGTTAATGGTGGGGGAGGTATTATTGTATGGTATTGCAGAAGTTGTTCTAAAGTTGGGTAACTTGGAACATAAGGGTTTCAATCTTATCTATTAAAGCCTTTGTATCCTCTAAGTGGTGATTCTGAACAACCAGGAGGTTATTATACATGGCTTAAAAAGCAAGTTTGAGGTTGGATAGGCCTGGTCTAACCCCAAGGTTGGTCTCTTTTATCATATCAGAGACTTCCTTGGGCGTGGTAGATGGAAAAGGAGACACTTCCCTAGTTGCTCTAGTTAAAGGTGATGCCACTGGCACTGTCAGAGCCAAAGAGGCAGGGTCATCTTACATGCAAGTATTATCTGGTAATTCTGGTGGTTGGTGTTGTACAAGTGATTGAAATGGGTTGGCAAGTGGGTTTCTGCCTCCTCTACCCCTTCCCCCCTGTCTGGTAGACATCAGAGGTAAATTAGAAGGAACTGAGTTGATAAAGGTAGATGAAAACAAATAAAGGAGGGATCAATTGCTTGTAAAAGTGGGAAAAGTAAAGAGGATAAAGCGGTGATAGTTGATTGTTGACCAATGAGATGAAAGCTTGGAGAAGAGTATCGTGGGTTTTTGCTTTCACTGTGGTTGTAACGGCAAGCCAGTCTGGCTGACTGTTGTGCTGGCAGATAAAGAGTAAGATGAGTAACAAGGGGCTGTTCCTCATGCATGCCAAATTCAACCAAGTGCCAAACTGCTCCAGTTGAATCTATGTAGCACCCATGCAGATGTCCTTTGATTGCATCATGCTCCGACATGACCCTTACTGTTACTCTGGTCTGACCTTTGTAAATGTATTTGTAAATATACATCATTTCTTGGACGAAGCTGTAAACCTCAACATCAATATGGACATTATAGTAGAGGAATAGGTAAGGCCTATATGGTAGAACTCTACGATTGTCAATTACCACAATAATGATACCTTGTGTTCCACCACAGGTGATTGAAGAAACAGCAAGATCTACCAGACAAGATGAAATCAGGCACAAGGTCATCATTTGTGGCATCTCCACCACAATTCCTTCTAGTTCTGGTGGATTCAGCTTAGTCAAGGCAGAGATTAAGGAGTTTAAACCTGGTACCCACTTTCTTCGCCTTCCCAGATGGCTTACAACCCGAACCCAGCCTACAAGCAAAGCAGCTTCCCCCATGGTGGTCACTATTTCCGGCAAGGAAACTACATATAAAGCCCTCTCCAGCAGCCTTCAAATCCTTGGTTGAAAGTTAAGAGTTCATTGTTATCTCACCTTTGGACCAGAAACCTAATGCACCAGATCCCTGGTATTTGGCTATCACCCCTCCCAATGTACCAGCACAGCCTACCATGCAATCTGCACAGAGGAATATCACACCTTTCAAGACTCCTGCCAAAGCTCTGATTGCCCTACCAGAGGCAAAGTATGCATCCACATACAATCAAGTACAAGAACTATGACAAACGATACATAGTGACCATCATGCAGTGTCAAACATACAGAGAAGCACACCATATGGCACCTGCAAGGAGTAACAGGGCGACTCATGGTTAAACATGTATTTCCATAAATATGTTAGGCAATAGGCGGACAGGAGGATGACCTTTCTTTAACGTGTTTGTTAGTGTTTATGCTCGGAGGCTACTGAAAAGCTGCCACTCATATTGAAGAGATTGAATCACATACCAGGTACATTGATACTTTTATGTATACTAGTTCTCACTTCAGAGTCTTGGGCTTCATAAGTGTAATGAATTATTATAATAATAATAATGCTGTTAAATGAAATGGAATGGTGACAGACCTGCCTGTATTCTGTCTCGTGTACATGAGATACCTATTTTCTGGAACAATGGTTTCCTTCAGGAAATCACTGGGATATCCCTTATGTCATGTGGTAACAACTGCTGGGTTTAGGTCTTTCATGTATAGAGCATTACCATTTTCCCTAGTACATTGTGGTTGCACGATTGTGTTTGGAACGACCCTACTCAACTGTTGACCTCTGATGTCATCTTCAGTTGTCAGTTCGGCAGAAATAAACCTGTCTTTATATTATATATGGTTGGTGTAATGAACTGGACATCTGTTTTCAAAACCAGTACCAGATACATATGTGAAAGTTCACCCTTCTAGTACTCTATAGTATAGACCCAGCCTAGCTAATGACCAAACACATGTTCCTGCTTGATCTTATTCAACAAATCTGGCAACTTGAGATGGAAAACTCTAGCCACGAGATCTGGGCAATCAGCCCCTGTTTGCCCTGGAAATAGTTCCTCCTTGAATCTCCGCCCATTTTGCATTAGCTGTAAATATGATAAACAAAGATGGCTTTCCAAAATTCTGTACCAGAGCTATACTGTCCTGGTATAAGTCTTGCAATAATCTGTTTCTACTAACATAACTTGATAACAAGACAATTCTTCTACCCACCTCTGACAAATGGATATCACTTTGGGCCAGCACATCAGTCAGGCCATTATACAAATAACCTCTAAGAGGTGCTTGATTTGGCCTAAACCAGCTTAGTTTGTTTTGAACATACACTGCCCAGGCATCAACAATGAATTGCGGGAAGAGCTTTTGGGAGAGCATAATGGGAGCAGGCTCCTTGGTTCTAATGTGCAGACAGAACCTGAAGAATACCCTCTGAGGCATTATTTCATTCTGCTGATAACAATCCTCTTATTATAAATGATTATTATTATTATTATAACTCAAGTTCATTACTCATATGAAGCCCAAGGCTATGAAACAACAACTAGCATACATAATAGCACCAATGTGACTGGTCTGTGATTCCATCTCTAACATGATAGTAGCAAATTTTCAGTGGCCCCCCAGTATAAATGCTAACAATCCCCCTAAACCAAGAAACTCCTGCTCTCCACCAGTTACTTTCCAGATTTAACAAAATATATTTTTATGCTTGAGTAGCCCTGTTCCTCCTTTCATTTGCTATCTGGTGTGCTTCTATGTTTATTTGACCATGATACTGCTTGGAGTTTTCTATGTATGCCTCGCGGCAGGTCCTGCATTTGATATCTGAGTGGATACATGCTTTGCCTCTAGTAGGGCAATCGGAACATCTGCCGGAGGGTTGAAAGGTGGAAGGCTTTGTCTGTGCAGATTGCAGGGTAGGTTGGGCTGGTACAATCGGTACCAGTAGGGTGATGGTCCAAGACCAAGCATCTGGTGTATTGGGTGTCTTGTCCAAAGGGGAGATAACCTTAAACTCTGACCTTTCTACCAACGAGTCGGAGGCATCTGGAGAGGGCTTTATTTTTAGTTTCTGAGCTGGCAATGGTGACCCTTATAGTAGAAGCTGCTTTGCTGGTATGCTAGGTTTGGGTAGTACACCATCTAGGAAGGTGAGAGAGTTGGGTGCCCTGGTTAAACTTCTCAATCTGTGATTTAACACTCTTGAATCTATCAGAAGTAGAAGGAATAGTGGTGGGGATGCCATGAATAATGACCTTGTGCCAGATTTCATCTTGTCTGAGACCAGTTGCAGCAGTAATGCTGGATCTTGATTGTTCCTCAATGACCTGTTAATCATGTTTGAAGACCACAATGGTGATGGTGTTATCCTTTATAATAAGGTGGACATTATTGTGTGTGGTGAACTCAATTGTTGCAATATGAGGTTTCTTAATTCCAGTGTTGAATGAGCGAGGCAGAGTTTGAGGAGACTGGTGTCATCAGGTAGTGGGGTGCCATCTCTCTCAATGACAATTGTATGGTGGCGTTTGGTAAGTAAAGCAGAGGCTACATTCTTCTTGGGTGGGGTGGTAGAGGGCTTGGTGGTTGCAGATTTTTGCTACTCTTGGGGCCTGGGTGAGCGGTAGTGGTTGGGCTAATTGATGGGCATGTGGTGTTGTTCTCTGGTAATGCAGAAGTTGTTCTGAAAGTTGGGTTACTTGGAAAGTAAGGGTTTCAACCTTGTCTGTTAAAGCCTGGGTATCCTCTCTTTGTCAATTTTGGGCAAGTAGAAAGTCTTTTTCATAGCTCTCAAGGGTAGTTCAAGGTAGGATAGGTGTAGTCTGACGCTGTACTTCATCTCTTTGATATCATCTTGGATTTCCTTGGATGATTGATGGAAAAGCGGATGCTTCCCTAGTTGCTGTGGTGGAAGGTGATGACACTGATACACTCTGGACTAGATATGCAAGGTCTTCTTCCATCCAGGTATCCTCATGGAATTCTGGTAGTTGGTACGGTGTGTGTGATTGAAATAGGTTTGCAACTTGAAGAGGATTTCCACCTCCCCTACCCCTGCCCCTCTCTCTGGCAGATATCAGAGATAAAGTAGAAAGGACTTATTGGATAAAGGTACATGACATCCAATAAAAGGTGGAGAATTTGTCTTTAAATGTAAGAGAAGTGAGGGGATAAGGCAGTGATCATTAGTTCCAGACTAATGAAGTGAAAGCTTGGCGAAAATTTTGAAATGGTTTTTCTTTCGCTGTAGTTGTAATGACAACAGAGTCTAATGACCACCCGAATTTCTTATGGTTCTGGCCCAGTGCCACCAAGGTTCCCCATCGGTAAACATTCGCCCATAGTGTAATGGCAGGTACAAGGCCTGATTGGGTTCTATGATAGAGAATCCATTTCTTGAGAGCTCACTATTTAATCTTTGAGCCAATAGTATGTCACGAAATCTATCTCTTCCAGTTTCTGTTGGAAGAATCATTGCCACTTCATCTGAGATAGGGAAGTTTTCAGACCTTATGTCAGCCTACTCTCCACTATCAGACTTAATTGGGGATCAAGAATGATATGCACGTTAGGGTCCTACTCTGACAGCTGTGCAAACATTTTCCTGGCTGTAAGATACAGCTGGATAAATGGTGATACACTTGAGGCTTCTCAGTAGGATATTCAATAAATGTAGTATCCTGCTCAGATGCACTTGTAGATCCAACTTGAGCTGCCTGAGGTGGATTATGGAGATACATCTGTGAAAAAAGAGCATTTTGGCCCCCTGGGAGAACCAGAAGACCCTGCTAGTAACAGAGAGTACTATGAATTTGGAACTGCTCAAAGCTCTCTCCAATAATGCCTGTCCAGTGATTGGCATTACAGGTGATAGATCTAAAGACTAACAGGGAATTCTAGTCACAGATCTCCTGTTGAAACAACCTTGACTAACCATCTTGTCCAGTTTCTAGGTATTGAGAGGTTCAGACAAAGCTCTTATCCTCTCCACCATTGTATCCCCATGCTTCCAACTTGCCTCAAAGGTCCCTGCCCTCACACGGTGTCTATTTTGTAGTCTTTCTGCCTGCCTGTGCAGTGCAGAGCAGGCCCTCCAAATCACGTCCATAGAACCTAGTTCGTACACAATCCATAGATGATAGCACATAAGAAATGCTGTGGGGACCGAATTAAGATTCTGATACACAACCCGCCTAACTTGAGGAGGGGCAATAGGAGCTGCCACACCTTGAGAGGCCCTTACCTAATGCCAGGCATCGCACTGTCTAGTCTATATATATATATATTACTTCGCTTTCTATCTATTCAAGTATTCAAATTATTAAGAGTAAACCATAGTGTCTTACACAGTACTTCTTACCACTCCTCTGATGGTTCCCTCCAGGGTCAAGAATACGGTCACCCACAGGTCTCTCTTGCCGACATCCAATACGCCTCCTCCTCTCCATATTGTCCTGAACCTGTGTACAAAGAACAATTAGTAGAAGTTTACTCGATGAGTAGGAAACCAAGAACAGAGCTTGCCTAGCAGGAAATATCGAAAGAGAAAGAATGAGGTGTCAGTAGCTGAGGTAGTATTGGGTGTGAAAGCACTAAACCTTGTATTAGAAAATATTTTTCCAAATAAAAAGAGAATAGATAGTAGTCAAAGGTCAAAATAGTAAATGAGGAGGGGGCACATCAGCAAAATTTCACATTTGACCACCATGGCTTATGAGGCACTGGGGGAATAGAAGGCGAAATTATAAAACTCCAGTTGTTGTATCCAAAGGCAATAATAGTCCTACACCAGAGTAGACTAGGAGGATTAGCTAAGAATAGCTGAGTTGAGGTACAAAGGTAGTACTAGCTAAGCAAGCTGTTCAGAGGCATATTGGGGATGCCAGGAAGTCCAAAAGGTATCTTAGGTCCATGCTGGCTCCCTCTGGGAAATGAATTCCACAAGGGAACAATCACGGAAAAATCACGGACAAAGTCCCGGAAAAATTCCCTGACCTATGAAAGGCTCTAGTGAGACCTGTTTCAGGTCACCGTTCTGAGTCCACATTTCCTATTTAGGCTAGTAGCATATATTTTCTAAACTTGTATAATTTTATTTATCTAAACCTTCTGTTAAACTAAACTACTACCCTATACTCTATAAATAATTAATAGATAGCAGAGCTAGAAATAGTGCCAATAGGACGTTAAAAGGCTCTAAAGAAGGCTCTCGATTAGGGGAATCTAACTGTGGTACCTGCTTTGTGATAGCAGGTCTCTAGCCCAAGGTAGCCTTCAAGATAGTCAGTAGTTCAAAATTCCACCCAAGTGTAAAAGTATGAAGAACAGACCTTGAAAAGGGTGTAAAGGAGAAGTTCAGAGGCTCAAAGGATTACTTTCGATAAGGGGAATCCAACCATGGTATCTACTTGTTAATGGCATGTCAGTAGCCTGAAGTATCCTTGATGCCAGTCAGTAGTGCAAAATTCTACCCATGTGTAATAGTGTAAAGAAAAGGCTTTGAAAAGGGTGTAAATGGGACATTCAAAGTCTAAATAGAATGCTCTCAATGGGGGGAATCTAACTGTGGTATCTACGTGCTGATGGCATGTCTGTAGCTGGAGGTATCCTTCAAGATAGTCAGAAGTGTAAAATTCCACCAAAGTGTAAAATGTGAAGAACAGACCTTGAAAAGGGTTCAAATGGGACATTCAAAGACTCAAAAGAATGCTTGCGATGAGGGGAATCTAACCATGGTCTCCACCCGGCGATGGCATATCTGTAGCCAGAGGTATCCTTCCAGATAGCCAGTGTTAGGGGTAGCCGATAGTGGGACTATAATATCGAACTAAGCCTGAGTATGTATCTTCGGAGATTTGTCTAAGAAGGCTTGTGGGTAACTAGCTCTCGTGCGAAGTAAGTTGATATATAAAAATGATAATCGAGTAAGATAAAGATTTATAGCGTGGCAACTTTTTATATTGATAAGATCTCTTCTCCGGTGCTTGATGATTTCTTGTAGCAAGGGAGGCACTTCGATATTTATATTCCGGATCTGAGTGTTCGCGGGCTAACTAATATCTGCTAACTAAAAAGTGCGAAGACTGTCTGACCCTGACAACTGGTCGACTACTTGCTTAGCATTATCAAGACATACACTATTCAGCTAATCGTGAGGGTGTGTCATTCTCCTCAACGATAGGTTTGCAGAGTTCTCGTAGCCCAATAGGTACTAGCGTTGTAACTTTCTTCACCTAGTCATGTAAGGAGTGGCCAACTCCATGGTTGTCAGACCATTCAATGTGTCTGAGTTCTTAGGCTACCTGCGCACCAGGTTTCGGGATTACTCTTGCTAGAAATCGCACCTATGGCTGATTGCGCACAATGCCTCTCCCTTACTGACTGACTCTGAGTGGGACTATTGGTCTCCAGTATGCGTATTAGTGTCTACTTTCCTTATGGGAAAACTTCGCCTAAGCGTCCACTGTTTTGTTTCCATCAGCTCTCATAAATTGGAAGGCCGATAACTTTATGCGAGGTCTGCCGATTTGGTCCGAACCACTGCATAATTTTCGCTAGGTTCTCTTCTCATATATCCTGCGAACAGAATCTAGTTGGAGAGACGGCTGCGACGTATATGGTGGTATTGCGAGTAGTCCCTGGAGAGACATTCTTCAGTGCGAGTACAACTACCACCGGTGCGGCAACGAACGTAGTGCTCCAACGTCGGGGCCGCAGGGGTATGATGGCCGTATTTTTGAGCTCATTGCGCAGGGGTCTGTGCGCTTTGGAGCTCTGTGCGCTGGATTCCAGTATTCCATATATAGGCTTCCAATGTGCCTAACACGAGCTCCCTCCTTAAGGTTTCGCCTCGAATACCCTTTGATTTATATAACTAGATCCAATTGATTCTAACCTCCTTTTGTACTTGAAGTAGTAGGGTAAAAAACCTCATGCGTTTGCTTGTCCACATGAGGAAAACCTTTCCTACTTAATTCAACTTCGGCCAGTCCTGGCATATCCGGGTTCTGCCTATGAAAACTCTCTACCATCTCCTGAGAGTTTGTTAACCCTTCCGGCGGTTCCCAAGTATTTCAATCTTCTGCACATCCCTTCCATTTTACAAAATACCGAAGTTCCTTGAACCTCCGGTTTCATCTTCCCACCTTTCTAGTGTAAGTGATTATCTCACTTTTAACTATTCTCTCCACTTCCCATTCGAGATCTCCTTCAACATCCTCAGGTTCTCTAGGTGGTTCTTCTCGGGCCTCCCGTATTGAGGTTCGGTAGGGTTCCAGTAACCATATATGGAACACAGGATGTATTTTCCATGGTAGGGAGATTTCGAGTTTGAAGTCTCGGTTGCTCTTCTTAACTTCCAACACTTTGAACGGTCCCTGAAGCTTGGGGCTTAGGTTTTTCGTTGGTCGCTTAGTTCGTATCTGTTTTGCATTTAGCATTACTAAGTCCCCAATCTTAATATCCGGTTGCTCTTTTGCTTTTCGGTCATAATATCTGCCCATATACTCGCGAGTTTTCTCCAATGCCGTGTTGGCCCGTTGGTGTATATTCTGCATCCAGTGTGCTTAGAGTCCTGCTCCTCGATTCTGAGCTTCTCGTTCCTTCATCCATTCCCTTTGCGGGTGGAACCCCTTGTTTGCGTAGAAGGGGATAACCCATGGGCCGTTGTAGTGGAGTTGTTGTACGCATGTTCTGCTAGTGGTAACAGCTGATACCAATCGTCCTGATCGTAGTTGACAAGGTTGCATAAGTAACCTTCCAAAGTTTGGTTGGTTCTTTCCTTTTGTCCATTGGTTTGGGGGTGGTAAGCTGTTGACATCTTGCGTTTAATGCCTAGCGATTTGCACAAAGATTCCCAAAATTCCTCAGAGAACTTAGCATCCATATCTGATATTATCTCAGTGGGGAGCCCATGAATTTTCCAAACTTCCAGTAAGAAAGTATCTGCCACGTCCTTGGCCGTTGCGTTTTCTCCTAAGCCTATGAAGTGGGCCATTTTTGTCAATCGGTCCACTACGATCATAGTCTGGTTGTGTCCCTGGGATTCTGGTAGGTGGGTAATGAAGTCTGTGGAGATAGATGTCCATGCGGCGAGAGGAACTTGTAGTGGTTGTAGTAACCCGTACGTTGCATATCGTGGCGACTTATTGTGTTGACATTCGTCGCATGATCTCACATAGTCGTTAATCCAAGGGGTGAGTTCTTTAAAGTAGAAGTCTCGGGTGACAATTTCAATTGGTTTTTTCTTGCCCAAAATGTCCCGCTCCTCGTGAGTCGTGACATCCTTTGGTGATTTTGGTTTCTAGCGCTTCCTTGTTTGGAATATACAAGCGGTTCTTGTCATAGAGTAACCCCTGTTTCCTATTCCGGTTCATGTGTGGTTCCTTCTCTTCAGCCTCCAACCTGTCAAGTTCCTTCTGTCCACTTATCTATTACTCATTGTTTCCTCCTGCTGCCAATACTTCCGTGATGAAGTCTATGTTAAACGCCCTCATTGGTACTTGGGATAGAATAGCCTTTGATATCATAACATGTTCTTGCGTTAACCGTGGGTGACTCCCCATGTCTTCGATATCGAAGTATTTGTTGTTTCCATTTTCCGCTTCTAGGAAACATACGATGGGTGGCGAGTCCGATACCTCGATGGTTCCCTTAGGGGAGAGATCGGTACTTCCGAATCATTTGTCCGATCTTTCCGTTTCCTGAAGGCTATCTACCTCCATCATGTCTTATGTGTCAATTTTCTCTATTATGAGTTGCCCTATTTGGTCACCTGGTTGAATCCAACAATCAGCCCCACTGTGGTTTACCATAATGACCTTTATTTCTCCTGTGTAGTCTGCGTCGACCACACCCCTTTTATAGCGATGCCTTTTTTGCTGGCCAGTCCAGTACGTGGCGCGATTCTTCAATAGGTGCCTTTTGGTAGCCCAATCGCTATTCCCGTATCTGCCAATACCTGACCATGGGCTGGTATGGTGAATTCCGGAATTGCGTATAGGTCGTGGCCTGCTGCTAGCCTTGATCCTTTGGTTGGAAGTATAGCTTTTGCGGAGAGTCGTTTTACCATAATTACGTTCCACTTTGGTTGTTCGATTCCTGAAACGTATCCTTCTTCTTCCTCTTCGGCATAAATGAGTGCTAATTCGAAGTGCTCGGGCTTTAGAATAGACTGCTCGCTATGCTTAGCTCCCTACTCAAGATGGTACTCCGGCCGTTGGCTTAGAGCGTCTGGTTTTCCTCCTCTCGTCCCGGGTCGGTAAATGATCCTGAAATTATAGTCTGCCAGTCTTTGCGCACATCTTATCTGCCTCTGGCTCCAAACATTGGTAGTTAGGAAATTTTGCAAATTTTGATGGTCAGTATAAACGGTTATTGGTTATTCCGTTCCCATCAAATAATATCGCCATTCTTTGAAAGCTTCCAAGGTAGCTAATAATTCTTTATCGTGAATCTGGTAGTTGCGTTCTGCTTCGTTCAATTTTCTCGAATGGAAAGCTACCGGATGTAGTCTTTTTTCCTTAAATTGTGACCAAAGGCAGTCAAGTGCAAAGTCACTTGCGTCTGTTTCCACTACTGATTCTCGATCGGGGTAAAAATGCTCCAAGATTAGTGCCGTGACAAATCACCTTTTGCCCTCTTTGAAAGCGGTATCCAGTTTTGGCCCCCAGAAGAATTTACTTTTTCTCCCTTTAGCATTTCCGTGCTAGGCGTACAGATTTTTGAGAAACCCTTGATGAATTGCAGATAAAATTTGGCAAATCCAATAAATATCTGGACTTCTTTAACCGACCTTGGCGGCTTCCAGTTCCTAATTGACTCCACCCTGCGCTCGCTCATTGTGACGCCACTGGTTGCGACCATGTAACCTAGCAATTCTACCGATTCCACGTGAAAGACTGATTTTGTGATTGATATTGCCAGTCGGTGTTGCTGTAGTTTATCCAGGACCTTTCTTACTAATTCCTTACCTTCTTCGAGCGTCTTGGAATAGATTAGAATGTCGTCTAAGTAAACTACTACTCCATGATCGAGAAATTCTCCAAGGATTTTGTTCATCATGGCTTGGAAAGTTGCAGGTGCATTGACCAGTCCGAAAGGCATTACCTTGTATTCGCAATGCCCATATCTGGTTCGAAACGCCGTTTTCCATTCATCCCCTTCGCATATTCTCAACAGATGGTAACCGTCCTTTAGATCCAATTTGGTGAATATTTTTGCCCCTGCCACTTGATCTTTTAGTTCTCCCATTAAGGGTAGGGGGTACTTATTTAAGATTGTCAGTTTATTAAGGTTTCGATAATCCACACAGAGACGCAGTTTCCCATCTGGCTTTGGAACAAAAAGGATTGGTGCCCCTGCTGGAGACTGACTATGGGTGATCTTTCCTTGCTTTAGCATCTCCTTTAGATACTTGTCTAACAAGTCTAACTGATATGCCGACATAGGGTATATGGGTCCCCAGGGTGCCTCAGCCCCTGGCTTGAGATCCATCGCATGATCGAATATTCGTCGGCCTGCTAAAGTTTCTGCTTTTGAAGTGAGAAATAGGACCTTTAATTTCTCATAGGGTTGTGGTAGCATGTCCAGGAGTATTTGGTTAGGATCGTCCACTTGCTTTATTCTTCCACAGTATTGTGCTTCCACATCGTAAGTTCCGGTTTTGTCCCAGTCAAACATTCCTCCTTTTCCTTCATCTTCGACATGTCCTTGACAACAATTCTCGTTGAATGCCCACTTCTTTGGGTCTGCAATATTTGCAATAGGGTGTTCTTCATGCCACCATCCAAATGGGATGATTAAGTCGTATTTGCCTGCCGCTGCTACCTCCCAAGATATATCTGAGCGATGGCCATTATTTCCTATTTCTAGGCGTAAGGGGTGAGTAAAGTCATTACCGCCTAAGGGGTTAATTTCCCCATCAAAGGCTAGCATAGGTAGCGTATTTTGTCGTGTTTCGTATGGTATGTTGGAGTGTTCAACTAAATCTTTGTTGATTAAAAATATGTTTGATCCTGTGTCCAAAAGTACTCGGATGAGTATTTGTTTTCCTGCAGCTTCAATATATGCCGGCCCTTCCAGGCAGTTGTAATTTGCAGGTTTGGGAATTTGGGATTGTATACGTTTGTCTATGGGCAACGTGGCCATGTTTTTTGTGTTCGTCATTGTGGCCAAGCGTAGGTATTAGGGGTTTGTTACCACGCTTGCGTAGTTTCGACTGTTGAATTCTCCTCAGGTGAACTAAAACATTTTAATAGCTCAGTTACTTGGCGGCCCACTACTAGCTGTCTTTACTTCTTGCTGAGGAATTCCCATAACCCTGCAGACTGCGAGTGTATTTACCATCTTGCCTATCCAACTTGTTTTAGTACCGTCTCACGCTGGTTTATACCTTAGGGAGTAATTCTGGATCCTCGGTATTTTACTCCTAACATTCAGCCTGACCCTGTATTGGTTGGACAACGTAGTGATGCTTTGACGCATGTGCTCTGTCACTCACCTCATAGGTCTGGGTGGATGTACTACGGGGCTGTTCTGAAAATTTGGATTCCTGCTCTCCCAATCACCGTTGGTTTGAACTGTCTTCTGGGGGTTCCTAATTGAACTCATCGTACTAAGGGACTCTTCCCTTATCGTCATCCTAACTCTTTTTCTTCTTCTGGGTACTTAGTTAATCCTTTCCCCAGGTCGCTCCGCTTTGTTCTCTTAGGCCTTCAGGGTTACGCCCGATTACTACTTATGTAGTCGCTGATTATTTTTGATTTTGATTTAGGAGGGAGGGCTTCCTCCAAGGACCCAACTTCTGTCGCCATCGGTGCCAGGAGTAACTTAAGTTATTTCCATGTCGCTGAAGTCCCATGCCATCGGTCGCTCTATTTGATTGACCCGGGGTGCTTCTTCTGTTTGTCTCTAAATTATAGCCGCAGATTGTCTTGGTTGGAAAGGAGTTGATTGGCTGGCCTTCTATTGCCCCGACTTCAGGTAGGTGGCCTTTTTATGATAAGGCTACTTGGATTCTATTGCTGAAATCTGAATTGACTTTCGGCATTCAGCCCATTTGTGGTTATTCATTCCACAACAGGTACACTGTTGGTTGTCTTTTCGTGCTAGGAAAACCCGTTCTTTGATGTCACCATTTGTCATTTTACAATCTGTATGCTCTACTTTTCCCTTACTGGTAGTCCCCTTGTTTTTTCTTTCCCCCTCCTTCTTGGCTTTGTACTCCGCTTTTTCTTCTGCGGTGTATGTTTTTCGTTCCTTCTTATGTTTCGAAGTTTTTTCCTCCCTTTTCCTTTTTTCACCAGAGTTGCCCTTGGTTGCGGTGGGATAGTCATGTTGTAGTACGACTTGCTCTAACAATGTCTCCTCACGCCTTGTGACTTCTCTTATTGCTGCCATCCAATCACTATCACTGGCATAGTCTTCAGTGGATAATTGTCGTAAGGCTTCTCTTGGAAGTCGTCGTTCGATCATCTGGCGCCATGCGATCCCACTCATGTGGAGATGCGTGTTTAAGTTCTCCATATCGAGGAGATACATATCGACGTTATTTTTGTACTGGACTTTTTCCATTAGTGCCAGTGCTCTATCATCTTCATGGATGAGCGCAAACCGGGTGCGCCATTGATTTCTGAATGCTTCCGAATACTCGTATCCCTCTACCTTTAGGTGACTCATTTCTCCGGTCATCTTCTTCCTATAGGTTATGGCGAATGCCGACACGTCTTCCCCTTCCACTCTTCCTAAGGCGTACTCCATACGTTCCTTATCAGTTTCCCACTGTTGTGGATTTCTTTTGAAGTAGTCCTCGCATTATAATAACCAAAGTTTAATATCTTGGTGTTTGAGGTTCTTGAAGGTTGGGGGTGCATCTGCTTGTTTTTCGCCACTATGGGCAATGGCCATTCCTATTACTTTAGCTAATAGGGCTACCTGCAGGTCAGTTGGGTTGCCATCTTTGGGTCTCCAGGATGGTCCACCGTTTCCCCTATTCCCTCCTTGCTCATCATTGGAGTGATGGTCACTTGGGTCAGGGTCATTTCCACCTGGTGGTTGCTTTGGTAGTCCTTGGTTACCACCATCGTCTCTTTGGTTTGTGGGGTATTCTTCCGGTAGTTTCCTCTTGTCTTGCCTGGTTGGTTTTTGCCTTTCCAGCATCCAGCGCTGGACTCTATCTGCTGCTTCCGCTACGAGCGGAGCCGCTGGGGCTGGTTTGGCAGGGACTGTGGTTGTTCGGGTTGGTTGGAGATTCACTAATAATCTCATCACCTGTTCCATTTGTGCGGTTTGCGTATTTGCCCTGGTTTTCTGTGCTTCAGCATGGTCTGATACTACATTTTGGAGTATCGCTATGTCTTACGCATGTTGAGCTTTGAGTTTTAATACTTCTTGCTCAAGTATAGAATCCCGTATTGCCCAAGCTTCGCCCTGTTCTTCCATGTTAACATGAAGTTGGGAACTTACTGCTTCGTGGCGACTTTGTCGCTCCTTAGCGGCTTTTATTTCTTGAGCCATCCTGGCTAACTCCTCTTGTCACGTGTAAGTAGCATTTTCTACTGCTACAATGAGTCCTTCGAATGCCGCACATTTCTCCGCATCCAATTGCTTTCCGTCTGCCACCTTCTTCCTAGTGTCATCCATTTCTGACACTAATCCTTGTACTGTCTCAGCAAGGTGGCCAATTTTTACCTAATTGGTGGTAATTCGTCCGTCTAAGTGTTGTGCCACCTATGCAGCTCGTTCCATTAGACTGCGTAGGAATGCATCGGTGTTGCTTGGTATCGGGTATCCTTGTCTTCTCCCAGATCCGGAAGCCACTATTTTGGCCCCAAGCCTTCTTGGTGCGGGATATGGAGATCCAGTTCGCCTTTGGGGGATGTCAGAGTGTCTCGGGGCCTCACTGCTGCAGTGAATGGAAGCGTCTGATGCTTCTGTAATGCGTTCCATGGGGCTAGGCTGGTCTTCGCATGAAGTGTCAATGGGTTCTCCACCCCCCATAATGAGGGGTCTCGAGGGGAAAGACATTTTGATATGTCAAAGGGAATTTTTTGCTCGTGCAAGAAAAGTGAATTGAGGTGAGCCTTGGCAACAAGGAGAACTATCAATATAGTGTTAGGGGTAGCCGATAGTGAGACAATAATATTGAACTAAGCCTGAGTATGTATCATCGGAGATTTGTCTAAGAAGGCTCGTGGGTAACTAGTTCTCGTGAGAAGTAATTTGATATATAAAAAAGATAATCGAGTAAGATAAAGATTTATAGTGTGGTAACTTTGTATATTGATAAGATCTCTTCTCCAGTGCTTGGTGATTTCTTGTAGCAAGGGAGGCACTTCGATATTGATATTCCGCGTCTGCGTATTTGCCGGCTAACTAATATCTACTAACTAAAAACTGCGAACACTCTCTGACCCTGACTACTGTTCGACTACTTGCTTAGCATTATGAAGACATACACTATTCATCTAATCGTTAGGGTGTGTCATTCTCCTCAACGATAGGTGTGCAGAGTTCTCGTAGCCCAATAGGTGCTAGCCTTGTAACTTTCTTCACCGAGTCATGTAAGGAGTGGCCAACTCCTTGGTGGTCACACCATTCAATGGGTATAAGTTCTTAGGCTACATGCGCATCAGGTTTCGGGATTACTCTTGCTTGAAATCGCACCTATGGCTAATTGCGCGCAATGCCTCTCCCTTACTGACTGACTCTGAGTGGGACTATTCGTCTCCACTATACGTACTAGTGTCTACTTTCCTCATGGGAAAACCCGCCTTAGCATCCACTCTTTTGTTTCCCTCAGCTCTCATTACTTTGAACGCCTATAACTTTATGCGACGTCGGCCGATTTGGTCCCAACCACTTGCATAATTTTCGCTAGGTTCACTTCTCATATATCCTGCGAACAGCATCCGGTCGGACGGACGGCCGCGACGTATATGGTGTTATTGCGAGTGGTCCCTGGTGGGACATTCTAGAGTGCGAGTACAACTACCACCGGTGCGGCAAGGAACATAGTGCTCCAACGTCGGGGCCACACGGGTATGACGCCTGTATTCTTGAGGTCTGTGAGCAGGGGTCTGTGCGCTTTGGAGCTCTGTGCGCTGGATTCCAGTATTCCATACATGGGCTTCCAATGTGCCTAACAGGCAATAGTTCAAAATTCCGCCCCTGTATAAAAGTACAAAGAAAGGACCTTGAAAAATGTGCAAATTCGACGTTCAAAGACTCTAAAGAATGCCCTCAATGAGTGGAATCCAACCATGGTATCCACTTGGCGATAGAAGATCTGTAGCCACAGGTCTCCTTCAAGATAGTTAATAGTTCAAAATTCCGCCCAGGTGTAAAAGTGTAAAGCCCAGACCTTGAAAAAAATGTTAAGGCGTCCTTTGAATGCTCTAATGAATGCTCTGTATGTGGGGGATCCAACCATGGTATCCGCTTGGCAATAGAATGTCTGTAGCCTTAGGTATCCTTCCCCATAGTCAGTAGTTCAAAATTCTGCCCAAGTGTAAATGTGTGAAGAACATATCTTGAAAAAGGTGAAATTGGGATATTTAAAGGCTGTGGAGAATGCTCTCAATTAGGGGAATCTAACCATGGTATACACTTGGTAATGGCATGTCTGTAGCCTGAGGTATCCTTCAAGATATTCAGTAGTCCAACATTCTGCCCAAGTGTAAAAGTTTGAAGAACAAACCTTGAACATGGTGCAAATGGGATGTTTAAAGTCTCCAAAGAATGCTCTCAATGAGCGAAATCTAACTGTGTTATCTGCTTGGCGCTAGGTTGTCTGTAGCCTGAGGTATCCTTACAGACACTCTGTTTTCTAAAATTCCGCTTTAGTGTAAAAGTGTAAAGAACAGACCTTGATAAGGGCTCAAATTGGAACTTCAAAGGCTTAAAGAATGCTCTCAATGAGGTGAAGCCAACTGTGCTATCCCCATCATGACTAGATCCCTGTAGCCTGAGATATCGCGTAGAGCAGTAGTCTACTTATAAGAAGCCAAACTCAGGTAGTAGGTGGTGCAACTCTTAGGTAAATACAGGAGAAAAATATTTTAAGTCCCTCATGAGGATAATCATCTGAGGTCACTAACTATTTCTCATTTTTCAGAGCTCAGTGAATGTAGCAGGGAGAGTAGGATGAAGGGAAGATCAAAGTGGCCTTTCAAGAGCTCAACTGGGCCAGTCCAGGCTGGTGTGGGAGATACTCAGCCCACTGACAGGGGTAGGTCTCAACAATCTTGGCACTACTATTTACTTGTAAGTGAGCCTTTTAGGGGCTAATATGAGCGTTTCAGAGGTGGATTGAGCCTATGTTTGTCCCATTGAGGATTTTTCTAGCACTGTGGCAACCACTATCCTTTTTCTAAAACAAAGAGTCTTTGACTGTGACAAGGTTTTAGCCAAAAAGGATAATATTAATTTTTGTGGGGGCTAAACATCTCGGCACCACCATGTAAGCCAGCCTTTCCGTAACCAATATAAACCTTTCAGAGGTAGAATTGAGTCTATTTTGGTCCCATTCGGGACTATTCCAGCACCCTTGCAACCCCTATTCTTTTTCTAAAACACTGGGACTGTGACCGTCACATGGCTTAAGTCAAAAATCTCAGCACTGTTGTACTCCCATACAAGCAAAATAGAATGAACAGAGTCTTCATAGGGACTCCACTGGGCTACTGTCCACAACGGAATAACTCAGAAGTAAAGATACCACACCAGAATAACCATGAGGCAAATGGCCATACTGCAAGCTAGATCGGCTTTTAGGTAACCTTTGATAGATTACCTAAAACCGAAGAATTATGTGATTTACCATATTCCTCAAGGTGTTTTCCGGTATATTTTGGTACTACCAGTTGACTAATAAATTCTATGATAGTACCCAATGTTCTATGATATTGCCCAGAGTATTTATCTATACTAAATGCCTCATAGGATATGAGAGGTATAGGGCTCAAAGGTAATACCACCTAATACATAAATCAAAGTGTCATATACCTGAGGTAGAATATTTGTTGCTGATGAATAAGAGAAAGAGGGAAGTGTTTGGAGAGAGGAGTGTATGTGGCAGAAAAGGGGTAGTTGTAGAGGAGAGTTGTATATGAGAGAGAAAAAGAGTAGAGAGAATAATTAAAGATGGGATAAGTTTTGACAGAAGAAAAGGATAGTAATTGGAAGATAGAAGGAGAAAGAGAGTGAGAGAAGATTATATCGATAATTGGAAGGTGCCGGGTAAAGAGGGCTTATGGTCTCTGTCAGGAATTGTTCAATGTAACTGCAGTGAGTAGCTGCTTTTTGTAAGGAATGCCACACGGCTTGTCCAGGGACCCAAATGAGATTAGATAGCTCTCCAATGATCAGATTTGGCATTGAGATAAGTACATAGAGTACATTCTAGACTAGCAGCCCTCTCACCCCTACAGGTCTTCTTCGAAGTATGTGGAGGGGGAATAATAGTACAAAATAAAGCAGATAAATATATAGAATTGAAATAATGGAGAAATATAGAAGATTGAAATATATGTGGTGAATTATAAATGTACCATTAACAGCAACTTGGAGCTGTACTGGGTTCAGTTCCACAGCTTAGTATGTGTCATATAGGCAAGATACAACCTTGAACCAGGCCTGAAGTCTCAAAGGCTGATATCCTATCATCAGCTACTTCAGAGAAGCACTTTAGAGTATACAATATTTTCTGTTACAGTTGGAGTGTCACTTGATGGCAATAGAGTTAGTCCATCTAATGTAGTTATCCAGGAAAGTGCAACATAGAGCTGTTCATATGTGAATGTGTCAGTGCGAAGATTCACACCAACCTTCTCCAAGGACTGCACTTGTGACTAATTTACTATCATAGCAATGCAAACATGGACAGAAAACTACTTACGATGAAGAATGAAGGGCAGATCCTCATCAATGGTTGTAAGCTTGATTCTGGGTAGGAGGCAAATCTCACTATCCGACTTACCTCCCAGAATTGCAACCTGGAGACTTTTTCAGCTGATGCCTAACAGTCTCAATCGTGTCCCATTGCACATTCCATGCTTTGGGCTAAGATTCCTAGGTAGAATTAGTGGAACTCCAATACGAAGTCTGAGACAGGAAGGGGAAAGAGAAGCGATATTATTACTCTGCAAAGATTCCATCGCATAGTGTTCAACGGCTCCAACATCTGCATTGGATTCTACACTGTTGACAGCCTCATAGCGATATTCTGTACCTGGCATCCTATCTAGAAGTTTGTCATTAAAATCATTCACACTGTCATTCTTCAAGGCTAGAATAGCCCTGCCAACAAGAGCACAATGAGATGTAGCAGACTCTTGCAATTGTGCCAGTCAATATAAGTAATCACAAAGTTTGTCCAAGGTAGAAACCTTGTGAATAAATGGGGGACTTTGAATCTTGCCAATGTGGGTTGGATCTGTAACCAGGTTTTTAAGAAAGTCAATAAAGAACTGATTAGCAGTATTTGCTGCTATCCTGATACTTGTCTTTAGCCTCATGATCTGCAGGTTATTCCAGATAGAACTATGCTGAATTCAGGCTTGAACTGTTGCCTGTCTAGATCCACATCTTACAACTAGTGAGATTTGTGCAAGTCGCCATCTAAAGCAGTTGGAATCCCACCAAACAGTCTGCTGTCACTTCCACTGCAAATATCATTCAAGGTCCAATTCACTTCCTCAAAGCAGGACTTATATTGCATTGGTACCTCATCTTATATAAGTATTTCTGATCAATGCAGCCAGAGCAGAATTCCTGGAAATATTGCATTCCAGATTCCCAGCATTGGATAGAGGAATTTTAAATCATGGATATACAGTGCGCTCACCTGGTAACAATTGTGCTGCAATAACAGATGAAGTTACACAGAGTACAATCTTTCCTTTGGCCCTGAGGTAGCTGCATAAGCATTTGTACAAAAATGTTTTACCTGTACCTGGATGACCTTGGAGGAAGAATCCGGAATGAGGATTGCTGTGCGGATTCGGCTCATGTTGATGTACAGCAGCAACAATAACCTGAAAGCGATTAGATTACTTTGGGTTCAGCTGTACCTTCAACCTATCATAAGCTTCCTGTTCCTGTAGACAGTTATAGTTCAACACTTCCCTCAGTACTGCACTCTGAATATTCCTATTTTGAAATGTCAAATTGAGGACTGGTTCTGGCAAATCGTATTCTAGTAAGGTTTTGCCAAATTCTTTCAAGTACTCATGAATCAGGTAAAGACCATAGTTAAGATCAATCAGATCTTCAATGTCCTCAGCACCTGGGGGAACAGGAACTCTTCACGTTGTTAATAGATGAGGAACATCATCATATATGCTTTGTCCAAACATTTCCCAAATTGTTGGTGGGTTGGTAAGAGTCGTATTCTGTAGTGCAAAAGCTAATAGATGTCGCAAAGCCATACCAGTTATAAACTGTCCACCTTCTCTGAATAGAGCTACCCACTCCTAATTGTCTTTCAATACACCTAAGGCACTTCATGCAGCGTTCAATGTATAATACACCACACAATCAAAGATGCCTAAATTTGCAAAGCGGCTAGTTACACACACGACAGTTAATAGAGGAAAGAGATAATATCTCTCACTCATAAAGGGGCTGGCCGAATACATGCGTCCTACCACAGTGCCCCTTTGCCATCTGTTCCATCCTATCTTGTGTACATACAGAAAATGCTCCAGACATTCATTGTAAAGGAACTCTCTACCATATTCGTCTCGCTCATTGTAAGGAAAGAATGCCATGAGTGTGGTTATGGACCCCTCAAGGAGTTCTCAAATTAGATTTAGTTCCTTGTATTCTGAGAAGTATACTGGCTGTTGTCCAGGCAGATGAAGGGCAAGAGGAGTTACAGGCGGCTGTTCCTCATGCATGCAAAATTCAAGTAAGCGCCAAACTGCTTCTGTTGGACCTATATAGTGTCCATGCAGATAGTGCTTAATCTCATCATGCTCTGCCTCCATACTTACTATTGCTCTATTCCCATTTTTGTAAATGTCATTGTGAATATCCTTCACAGTGTGCATTGAACCACAAACTTCAGCATTTATGTGAGCATTGTAGCGGAGTGAAAGGTAGGCGCTGTATGGTTCAATTCTATTATGTTTCAATAACCACGGTAACTGTACCTGCTGTTCTATGAACAGGATTAGTGAAGGACCTCCCTGTATTCCGTCTCCAGTATAACGGGTACCAATTTTCTAGCACCTGAGTTTCTTCATAGAAATCATGCAAATACCCTTTAACGCAGGTAGTCACAACTCCTGGCTTTAGGCCCTTCATGCATAGAGCTTGACCATTTCCCCAAGCATACTGTGTGTGCACCATTGTGTTGTGAATGATATTCCTCAACAGTTGACCTATGACGTCGTCTTCAGTTGGCAATTCTGCAGAGATAAACAGGTCAATATTAGCAGGTGTAAGGAATTGGGCATCTGTTTTCAAGAACAGTAGCAGATGTAGATGTGGAAGTCCGCACTTCTTGTACTCTATAGTGTAGACCTAGCCTAGCCATGGTTGAAAGACTTCCTTCCGCTTGATCTGATCCAACAAATCCCGTCAATTGAGATAGAATACTCTGGCTATAAGATCTTAGTGGTCAGCAGCAGTCTGACCTGGAAACAGCTCATCTTGAATCTCCGTCCATTTTGGATTAGCCATATATGTAATAAACAAAGAGGACTTCCCAAATTGATGTAACAGGGCAATGCTGTCCTGGTATAACTACTGCATCAATCTGTCTCAACCAACATAGCTTTATGGCAAGACAATCCTTCTGCCAAATTCTCCAAGTTTGATATCACCTTGATGCTGTACATCAGCAAGGCCATTGTACAAATCAGTCATGATACGGGCCTGATTTGACTGGAGCCAGCTCAATTTGTTCTGATTACAAACTCCCCAGGCATGAACCACAAATTGCAGTAAGAGCCTCTGGGATAGCATGATGGTTGCAGGCTCCTCTGTCCTGGTGTGCCGATGGAATCTGAAGAATGCACTTTGAGGCAATATCAGATTCTGGCGATTGCCACCCTCATTCCTGAGGGTCCTTGCCCAGTGCCAACCATGCTTCCCATATGGAAACATGAGCACATAATGCAGTCGCAGGTACGAAGCTTGATTAGCATTAATGATAGAAAATCCATTGAAGGGGACCTTACTATTCACTCAGTTAGCCAGTACTATGTCACGAAATCCTCCCTTCCCGTATTTTTCTGGAAGGATCACTCAGACTTCATCTGCAGTGGGAAGGTTTTCATGCCTCATATCTGCCCCGGTCTCCATGATCAAACTTAATTGAGGATCAAGAATGATACACAGGTTAGACTCCTGCTTCGCAAGTGGGGCGAACCGCTCTCTGGCTTTTAGATACAGCTGGATGAAGGGTGAAACTACCTGTAGCATCTCCATAAGAGATCAAATCAATCCTCCATCCGGTTCTGGCGCCTTAGCAGATCTTGCTTGGGCAGCCTGAACCGGATCATTGAGATACATCTGTGAGTACAGGGCATCCCAGCCCCCTGGCTGAACCAGGGGACTTCACTGGTGATAGACAGCACCATGGATGTGGAACCGCTAAAAGCCCTCCCCAATGATACCTGTACGGTTATCAGCATTATATCAAATGCATGTCAAGGCAAACAGTGTATCCCAATGAGGAATATGCGCAAGTCATGGATTTATTTTTCGAGAGTCTTTATTCGTTCATCTTTAAGGTTGTTTTCAGTCCTTCCATACTCGGCACAATGGAGGATGTTCTCTAAAATTTGTCGTTGAAGCCAGCTTTGTGGAGAGGGTGGTGGCAGATCGTCTAATATCAATCTTGCTTGTATTTAAAGTTCTGCTGGGTTTTGTGGTGTACATAGTTGAGATACTTCGGAGAGGTCAACATCGCATAATTGGCGATTGTCTACTCTGGAGACAGACCTGCTTTGCGTGTGCCTTACTCGTGCTGTTTGCTCCCCACAAAGTTGTTGAAGGTTTATTTCACCATCCGAAGGTATGATTCTGCTAGACTAGAATCTACTACGAATATAGTCTGGAGTGAGTGTCTTAGTTCGTGCATGGCTGACAATGTGATAGAAATTTCGTTTGCCGACACCGACTCCCCGATTTTGAAATCTCCCTTGTACCTCCGATCGATAGGCCTGCTTGTAGGGACTAAAAACTGAAACATCCAAAGGCTGCAATTGATGACTGGTATGTGGGAGAAGACATACAAGTATTACTCGGTTCTTGATACCATATTCAAGAAAGTTGATATTAACATAGGAGTTGTGACAATCAAATAGCAGAATACGGTACCGAGTGCCTCCCATTCGGGCTGGTTTACTGTATGGGCTGAAGTTCAACTCTAACCACCGCAATGCTATGCGCTCATCTGTCCAACCATTTGGGGATTGTCCAAAGAGGATGTGTTCTGGAACACCAGGCAAGTCCTTGAACCACTCTTCTCGAAAGTCTTTCGCCTTAAAAATAATCATTGGATCATGGGCTGACCCATTACCAGAAATTCCCTCCACAACAGTTGCAAGTTCTCAATTGGCGGGCTGACTGACAAACAGCTTTCCATTTAGCCGTGGCTTTAGAACAATATCAATTACCTTCTCTAATGCAAGAAACCCGATTAAGAAGCCAATTTCATCCACATTGTACGTATTTTCAGACAGCACTTCATATTCCTCCACAGTAGAGTTGTACTGTTAATTTAAGCAAATTAGTACTTGTAAGAAAAGGGGAAAATTTCAAGACTAACCATTTGAAAGAATTCGTTAATAGCTTTCAAGTTATTTCCTTGAACTGATTGTACATAATCAAGAGGCTGACTATATCTTCTCTTGACATTTGGGTGTCGCTTAATAAAGGTTCGGAGCCAAGTCAATCCCAGACTCCCACCTGGAACCCGCTGACGATATATATTGGTTCCAATATCTATGAAAGTATAGACTTTGGGGGGAAATCCCCACTGGTTCAGCTGAAAGGCTCTGTCTATCAATGCTGTCTCTTCCGCTTGGGTCATTTTTTGCTTTTTCTTGTCCGCATCTTCTTTTGGTTCTTGTCCTTTCTATTAGACATACCATCTTGTTAGCTGATTTTTAATCATGCTTGGAATTTGTTTTTCAAAACCTTTCGGTGATTAAAGATTGTATATGGGAGATCAACTGCCTGAGCTGCCTCCTTTTGTGACTTGACCTCCCCCTTTTCCAATATTTCCATCCCAATCTGTTCTCGTAGGTCTCGCTGCATATTGGTGTTCGATGTGACTTTTCACTCCACATACTACTAGAACACTAATTGGATTTCTTCTATATATTCTACCTAGTCAACTAGCTTTATTTTGAGGTCACACATTTCTTCTCACTCTAGCTATTTACATCTGTCTTGGCTGATTACTAAATCCCAATCTCGCCGAGGGGGCCAATCTCGCTATGGGGGCAGTCAGTCTACCTCTCATGAATATATAAATTGCTCACACAACGCCCCAGGCGCTCACACCATTGCTGCATACACACAACCAAGATGGCACTCATGTGCCGTAGGAGACCACTCACATTGACACGGGGGGTCACCCTCAAAGAACCAACGTTCACACACCCGAACAAGGGGCCAGCCCTACCGGCTGGGCGCCGGACAAAGCATGCACCCAGCTACAAATCGCGCAATGGCGGAATATTGAAGGGCATGAATCGTAAAGGACGAAAGACTGCCAACGGCCCTTTGGGTAAGCTGTGCCACCATACCATCCCATCTTATCAATCTAATAAGTGCAGGACGAGGATTGGGAGCATTGAGAGAGATGAGAATGCAGGTGCACACTGAGCGATGCTGGAGGAATGTCGGGCTCCAGACGAACCTCTCCCTTTGAAATGTCAATGACATCGACACCAAGGCCAAGGTGGCCCCATACATCTGGTACCCACTATGCGATGTCTTCAACACCTTGTCCCACCTGACAGCCCCTCTCAGAGACCCCTCCGATGTCTATATTGACTCGTTCACCATTAAGGTGCAGTTGTGACTCTTCTCGTCCCTCCAGTACCGGGTCCTGGTGGCATCCGGGCCAATAGAGATTCTCACCTCCTCCTTTGGGGCTCCCGCCAGCAATGACCTGATGCCACGTGCCGGGATCCCCTTCTCCGTTCCTGTTGATGATGTGCAAATGGTTGGCGCTGAAGTAACACCCCTACCTCCCAACCCACCATGCGCTGCCACTACCGTCTTTTGGTGGGCCAACACCGCGCCCTTCTACCAGCCTCACGTTGAGGGGTTTATCTCCCTGTGTGGTACCGCTGTAGGTGCCGCACTTTGACCAAATGCTGAGGTTCTGGATGATTCCACCACCCAGCGAATAGAGGTGGCGGGAATGACCACCCTCCTCCCCATCACAGTGGTTGTTCCGATCAGGGCATGTCACGAGATGACATAGGATGGTATCCGCATGATGAACCTCAACCTGTATAGCCTTTTCTGTGCGGAGAGCAGTGATGACTGCATTATCTTTGACAACAGGATAATGGTGACCGCCTGCTACTGCGAGCACTAGGCTCCATACATAAATTTAATACCTCACCCACATCGTCCCCATTGAGCATTTCACTCCGAATAAATCCCACATCTTTACTCATTCCATGAAAGTGGTGTCCTGCCATGCCACTAAAGGCCAAGTTGTCTGTCTGAAAGGAAAGTGTCTGTCCAAGTGAGTACTGCTGGTAGACAACCTAAAGATTGAAGTACCAAGAGTAGTTGTACTCAGGATACATGGTCAAAAGCACCCTTAACATCCACAAAGAGGGCAGAGAGTACTTTACCATTAAGTATGGCTTGCTGCACATCATATACTAGAGCCATAGCAGCATCCACAGCACTCCTCCCTTGCCTGCCACCCATCTGGTCATTGTGTAAACGTCCCTCGGTCTCTGCCCTGTATGCAAGTCTCTTTGCCATAATCTTTTCTTGAAGCTTTCCTAACCAATTTAGCAATGAAACAGGTCTGTAAGCTTTGGGAACTGAGTAGTCTGGTTTATTAGGCTTCCTGATTATTGCACAAGTAGCTTCAAGTTCTCTCCAACAGTGTGGATGGTACCCTATTCTTAGCAGTTACTTGAACAAATCTGTGAGTGGAATGGGAATTGCCTAATACACTTGTCTAAGGCAGAGGACATTGATACCATCAGGTCCAAGAGCTTTGTGTGGGACAGAGTTGAAGATTGTATCTTTCACCTCAGTGTCAGTAACATCAGGCCAGGAGAAGCACTTATCTATATCTCTATCTTCCATATTGTAGTTGGAGTGGCAGGTTGGTCGGTCAGGAACCATGCTGTTGGTAAACATCTTACACATGCTGTCAAAGTCACTAGCACACTGCTAACCAAGACATGGAGTAGGAGTTTTCCTGGACTGAATGGTCTTATATACTTAACTGCAGTGAAGATACAGTGACCCGTCAAAAGTGTTCATGATTCTGCTCTCAATGCTATGCCTAAATACATAATCAGAAAGACAAAATGACCCCACCAGACCAGTTGGAATGCTAGAACTAGTATCTTGTGTACCACCCCTTCGCTTCAATCACCGCCTGTACCCTGTCAGGTATGGCATCAAGCACTACCTCAAAATACCCTTCTCGTTTCTCCTCCCACACTATTGGTAAAACTTCAGCCAATTGCTTCTGGATAGTCTCCAGATATTCCCATAGGTTTCCCATATCAAGATACATCATCTGCAGTGTGCTCCTCATTTGGACCCTGAGGTGCTCAATCGGGTTGAGATCTGGAGAGTATGGATATTTGTTCTACAGAATAATACCGTTGTCTTCAAGGAAGGCCATAGATGCTTTTGCTGTATGGACTCGTGCCCCATCATGCATGAAAACTAGCTCTAACTCAATTCTTAATAGCTATCGCCAGAAGGGAAGCAGCCGTTTCGATAACATGTTTATGTAATATTACGCATGTATGGTATTTTTATCATTCAGACAATGATGTTCTCCATGCTCTAATCCACAAAAGCAAGCCCAAACCATCATTCAGGCAATTTTGTGCTTTGGCTTCGGATTACTGCAGTCAGGTAGCCACTTCTCCCATGCATGGCAAATTACCCACCCCTGCTTCGCTTCTCCTGCCTTTTCTACCGTACACTCATCACTCCAAATTACCTGATACCAATCTGTTTGAGTGCAGTTTCTGTCGTCTCTGACCCATTGGAGTCTTTGAGCTGCATGCTCATTAGTGAGCTTGAACCAGCACTCGGCTAGACATTTGCAAAGGTTCTGACTTCGCAGATAGTAATTAAGAATTGACATGCGGACATGAGGACCAACATTATGGCGAAGCAATCCGATTAGCACATTATCAATTATTCGCTACTACTGGAATTCTCAATATAGCACACACCTACTCCTTCGATTGAAACACATCATTTTTCCAAGAACGCTTAATGGAGCTCTTATCATATCGACTAAGTTTGGGGGGCCGTCCCGAGCACAGCATGTTATGAATATGAACGCGTTCTGATGCTCATTTGAGAAATATCTGTACTGTACTCTCCGATCACTCCACCAATCTTGCAAAAAAGGAATAATTATGAAAGCACCAAAAGCAGGTAATTATCATGCTTGTAGGTACATCTGACATTTCTCGTCACTAGGGTTTTGGTTTAGAGAGCATGGCAGGGAATTCACGGTTGATACAATACAATTTAAGCGACTGTGATCAGAGCTACATTTCTTTGAAGTACTGCTTAGTCAGCTCTTCATAAAGACTTTTGACAGGTGACTGTATCTTGACCTCAGGTTGTATTGAGAAAATTCTGCCCACAGTTAGCTTTGCTGTCTCTCATTGCTTTGAAATATCTGTTTCTGTATCTCTTGTAGTTAGCATGATCAGAACATCCTCTTGTGGACTTCCATTTTCTGCCTTGTCTGGCAATCTCTTGTCTGAATAGTGTAAGTTCTTCACTCCACCACCTCTTGGATCTTGAGCAGGGTATGCTGATAGGTATATGACAAGTAACTGAGTGCAAGATAGAATCTCTAAGGATAAGAGCAGCCTGGTCCAATAAGTTAGTAGTAGCACAAGTTAAGTGAGTGTAGAAGGATTAGGAGGACTGAGCCATTAGTCTTTGAAGTGTGGAGTTAAATGAGTTCTAATCTACTTTCTGCCAGTTGTATTTGTTGCTCATTGGACTGGGAACTAAGTTGTCAGGCATCAAGGACAAAGGTGAATCTTACCACCTGATGATCACTGCCAGTATGAACATTTTCATCAACAGCCCATTCCACCACTATGTCAAAACTATCATTTGTTACAAGTGTTAGATCAAGGATTCAAGTGCCAGATCGTTGTCTATAATTGTATGCAGGAATATCACGATGGTTGACTAGATCACAGTTGTTTGCTCTAAACCACTCCATAAGAGCATCATGTCTAATTTGTTGTTGAACAGCTGAAATCTACCATGAATGATTGGCATTGAAGTTACTACAGAGGATTGAATGTGAGGTAATATCCAGCTGGTGAAGAGTTCTGTCCATGGTGTAGAGAGCTCTAGAGGCTTGGGTCAGCTATTTCCTTTCATTGTAAATATTCCAAACGGTGAACTTCTCTTTTCCAGCCAGAATCTGAAGTAGAAGCACATCACCATGATGGTGAGGTAGGACATCAGATCTGTAGGTTCAAAGAATATCAAGTCTGGATTTGCTGTCATAGGCAGCAGTCCTAGGTCTCTCATTATTAGTAGTATCTGGTAGAATAGAATCAATGGAGGAGTGAGAGTATGTAGTGCCATTAGGAGCCAACCAGTGCTCTTGAACAAGAACAATATCAGCTAAATGATTAGTGTAGTGAAGGAGTGTGATCAATAGTTCATAGGTCTTTGCACAGTTATAATGAATAATGGTACTTGGTTTGCCTTTCATAAAGAATGTGAAGGATTGACAGTGGTAGGGAGTTCTGGTTTTTTCACTAAGTTCCTGTAAACTTCATATCTATGGTCAGTAGCCGTGTCAGAGCCCTCACAGTTACCACGCTTGAACTGGGTATGGGAAGATTCCTTGGTTGACTGGCAAGTTGTGCATTGCTGAATATTGGTAGGATGTGGGCCATTACAAATTTGGCATCTGGTTGGGTCCCTGCAGGATCGGTGGTGATGGCCATACTTTTGACAGTTTCTGCACTGGGTTGTAGGTCTGATGTCCACAAACTCTAAAGTTCTAACAGGTATTCCTGCAATGACAAGTCTATTTCTCAGTTCATGTTTCAATTTTCTTAGATTTTTAAAGGAGAGAACAAGGGAGGAGTGCAACTTTGCAATTCTTGATTCTGGCTTTGTTAGCCATCTAGGAGGGGTAGCTAGCTCTATGTCATGGTTGTAAGCCTCAATATCTTCCTTGAAAGCTTCATTCTGTTTCTCTTCACTGTCTGCCACAATCAAGCCAGTTGCAACAGAATGTACCGCAAGTTTATACTACCTTTCTTGAACAACAATCTCTTGAAGTCTGGGCACAAGATGTCCCCAGATAGCTTCATTCTCTTTAGGTTTAGCTGCAGTGTGACCATGCTTCACCTCAATGACTCTGTTGTTGTTGACTGCAAGTCTAACTAAAACAATAAAAATATCAAGTTTGGCATTGATCAAGGCACTGTTGATAGACTCTCGGATCTGACGGGGGTTGAAGTTGGCAAAAGGGGAGGTCAGCTTGAGAATAAGTGTTCTCTTAGGCTCTGGGGTCGGCTCTGAGCCCTTTTTTGAGGCTTTTGTACTTGTAGAAGTTGTAGAAGTAAGTGGAGCCTGTTCAAAAATATTAGCTCAGGGCTTCTTTGAAGTAGGGTTGAGTGGGGAGGTAGAGGCTGGAGTAGTATGTTGGTCAAGTCTGGTGAGGATATGGTTTAAAGTCTCTTCCTGCCTGGTAAGTTTGCATGCAATAGTCAGAATGATAGGTGGGAATGAAGTTGGAACCATAGGTACAGCATCTGGTATGTTGTTGTCAGGATAGCTGCTTATAGTAAGAAGAAGTTGGTTGAGAAACTCCTTTTGAGGTTGAGTAAAAGAGTTCTGAACATCCTGAATCTGGTCAACAAGTTCATAGAGGGATTCTTCAAAGGAGATTAATTTTACTCGTTGGGCGGGGGTGGGAGGAGGGAGAGTGGAAGAGTAAATTTGCTATAAGGAGGATAATATGAATAAAGGTAGCAGGGTAACAGTTCTAACTACACTTTTCCCCTTTGGCATAGCAAGATTAGTGACAGGAGACAGTCTAGCAGGAGGGGTACTAGGAGCAGGTAGGGAGAAGAAAACCAAAGGGCTCTTAACATTGAGGAGAACCTTTGTGGTAGCCTCCACAGGGTAATATGTATGGGCAGGCATGAGAGGTAGTGGGGCAGAGTAGTAGAAGGGTGGAGTATTGTGTTAAGAGATAAGGAAAATGATAAGAGTTGGCAGAGCAACCAGAAAAAACAAGAAGGCCAATAAACAACTTGGCGGAATCGCGACAAGAATGTGAAAAGTTGAAACAATCAACAACAGATGGGGTAAAAGGAGATAAACTTCGCTGAAGATTGAACTGAATAACTAGGAGGTATCCAGGAGTTTCCAGTTACAATTTGGCAGCAGGACCTCCAAGACTGCGGGAAGGGTGAATGCAAAGTCTGTTTTCAAGGGTAAAAATAGGGGTAAAATTAAAGCATTGTGCCAAGAAGGTGGTAAAAGTGAGAAGCTTGATCTGAAAATTGGTGAAGGTATTTAAAGTGGTTTATGTAACAGCGATCTTTGTGCAGGAAGAAGGGGAAGTGTTTGTTGTGGAGGGAGTATATGGAGGGGGGGTAATAGAGGTTGTGGTTGTTCTTCTTGAAATGTAACAGGCCCAAGAAACAGCAACAATTTTTAGGAGATAACATCGTGGCCAAAAGGGGATCTTTAAGATACCATACAGCTAATAATATTGTTTCTTAGGGACAACTATCCACTCCCCTGTTGAGCTGTAGTTGGCTAGTTAAAATGTATGTGAAGGTACATAGGAAATTGAGAGGGGATAATAAACAATCCCCTGTAGTGGGCTAGGGTTATTGTCTCTCTATGTACTTGCCACTGAAAGGGGATGAAGAGGTACTTTGCACCTTGTACGACTCATTATCCTAATTGGGCCACGAGTGGAGGTACAAGCGAGCATCTCAATCACACCATTCCCCCGTTGCCCAGTGTACCACCTGTTCCAGCACAACCACTAGCAGGAGGGCACATGACTGCCGCCTTTAGTCATACTCTAAGGCAATCATGCCAAGTGTAGGAATGTGCAGAATGCCCAGCACACCGCGTTAAGTGCACCCATTATTGGCTGCTGCAACAGTGCCCCAATGTAGTGTAGCCTGCATATTAGCACCCACAACACTACAACACTCGAGCATTGAAAAAATGATACTGGATCAACATTAATGGAATTGACAATCCCTGCACCCCAGCATCAGCAAAAATACACCCTGCGTCGGATAGGTCGGTATTGTGTCCAGTCGCAGGCGACAGCTTATTTATGTTTCCTGCGTCACTAGCCTCTAGTACTACGTTGCAACCATCCTCTGTTTCCTCTGAGTGCTGACTAGCCTAGCAACCAGCGATAGCATCCAGAAGGGATATCGCCTCACCCCAGCGTCCTAACAACCTCTCGGCTAATCTTCCTCTTCCCCACTTCCTGATGGATTTGGGAGGTCTCATTCCCATCACTGGTGTAATCATGAAAGCGATTCTGACGGTGCACTGATTCTCCATCATATTCTTTCATTTGTAGATAGTTCTATATACCACGCTAACTTGAAATACATGAAGGTTAAGCCTAGGCGGAATTTGCACAATACTCTGCCCTACTCATTGCACACTCCCGGATTCCCTAGTAATTAATCACCATAACCCTACTAGTAGGCGCAATATGTTAGTACCCCTGGAGTCAGCCATGTATAAGGTTGAGTATTGTGTATCATTAGAGCTTTATCAAAGAGCTATCTATATATTAGGTTAATAAATCTCATTAAATTTCTTCAAATAAATTCTACTATTAACAAGCCAGTGCCAGTATACCTCCAGGATCAGGTGTGCCAGTCCTATGATCGTCCCTATGTCCACAATCGTAAACTCCTGTACGTCTTCTCTCCACTATATAGTAACAAAGCTGTGAGTGACAGATGAGCTTCAAGCACTTACCATATTCAACATCTGAACACTGATGAGGCACTGAACATGTTCCTCAGATCGGTAGTCCCTGATTTTGAAGAGTGCCATGAGCTTTGCCAGGAGATGACCTATCAGACCACCATACTAGTACAACTCTCCCACTGTAGTCTGCATACAAAACCATTCATTTTCACTCTTCTGATTCCTGAATAGCTGTTTGCCCATGCAGTGTGCACAGTGGATGTCGTAAACCTTAGTTTCTGGGAAAGCGAGAAATGGGACTTCAAGTTGGGTCAGTCGTTGAAAGGTAACAGTTCGAAGTATAGCTTGGTCCTCAGGAAGGCAGTGCACAATCTGTAATTTATTCCAACTATATTGTATTACGTCACGACAGAAGCTCTCCGGTAATACGTCCATGATCATGAGCAAAAAGCCAATTTACGTGCACCGAACAGTATTTGCGCCTGGACGCATGACGTCCGCCCTTCTGGCCCCAGATGCCTGGTACGTCCTGATTCTTGTTTTCTTATCCAATCGTGCCTACTGTCTTGGAACCTCAATTTCCTTTCTCCAAACACTCAATAAACTGTGCTCCAGATCCCCCCCACCTACATACCTCTCCCCCATTAACTATTCTTCCCATCAGGCCCGGCGGCCCTTGGGCTACATGCCCACCCCCCAATTCATTGTCCCTAATCCTGCCGTCGGGCGCCAACTAGATTCACCCACTGGCCTCCTGACACTTCACGTTCATCCAAGTTCCCGGCATGAAGAATCTGAACACAGGAGGGCTCGTGGACTCTGAATTCCGACACCAGGATCCCCTACTGTGTTGGTATTCTGCATGCGAGGGACCTTTATTTTTCTGTCCGAATGCATCCGCTGATCTCGGACTTATCCCCACCGTTGTTCTTATTCTAACCCAGCCTCCACCACCTATCTCCGACAAAAGGCACTTGACGTATGGCACATCGGACTCAGCCTAGCCGCCTGGTGCATCCGGATTCTCGTTTTGTTACCCAATTGCGCCTGCTACCTGGCAAAACCAATTTCCTTTCTCCTAACACTCCATACGCGGTGCTCCAGACCACCCCCCACATACATACCTCTCCCACATGCCGCCTTTTTTGTATCATGCCCGGCGGTCCCTTCACGCCCACCACCTATTCTTTGTCCCTGATCCTGACTCATGCAGCGACTAGATTCACCCACTGGCCTCCCGATACTTCACATTCATCCAAGTCTACGGCATGAAGAAGCCGAACACAGGGGGGCTCCTGGATTCTGAATTCCGACTCCAGGATGCCCCACTGTATTTGTATTCTTCATCCCGGGGACCTTTATTTTTCTGTCCGAATGCGTCAGTGGCCTGATCCCTACCATTTTTCGTTTACCAACCCATCCTCTGCCGCTTCTCCCAGACAATGGTCTCTCTATCTGGATCTAGGTGGGCTTTTTCGTTGAATCTATAGTTCTTTGTTTTTAATATTTGAGGTTTCTATTTCTATCTTCTGACTATATATGTACATAGAGAGTTTCATTAAATGTCATTAAATGTCCGCAGATCAATCCGGTGATTTACTAGCCATTGCCCATCCCCATAAGAAACCACAAGTGCTGGCCCAACCAGGACTCCAATATCAATTAACCTCATATCCCGACCATTGCGCCGCTTGCAGACTAGTATATGCCTACTTGACCCATGAAATATGCTACCGTTCTCCAGATCAACTACTTGATAAAATCCCAGCTGAGTTGCAATCCCCATCCGCATTTTTCTTTTCTTAAAAAGTCCTACCAAGTGTGCTACGGCCCGTCTGTGAAGTTCAACATACATATCCGGCCAGCCTGCCTGTATCCATATTCAATCATTTGTGGCCCCAGAGATTCAGAATGACTTCTTTCCTGTATATCGCGCATGATGAACCTGGAAGACATTAGTTTCTTGAAAGTCTGGAACAGGAATTTGAAGGTGCATGAATAGCTCAGCTGGACAGAATTTCAGTTCTCTGGGGGCAACTGAGAGCTGCCATTCATCAGTCACGGCCTGCCGGATGTAGTTAACCAATTCCATGGCCAAGTTGTCATAGGGAATTTGTAATTCAAGGCAAAGACCTAAAGCTGTGCCGACAATGAGGGTCCGCCCTTTCAGGACTCCCCGTGAAATCCGGTGGGGCAGGCAGGTCTCTATACCTATCCCTGGACCTGAAACACTGACGTTGCCTGTTCCAACCGCATCACCTGCTGTCTGTAATACATCCATTGTCAATAATTTCATTCCAATGGCCTGTTGCCGGCTCTATTGTGCCATGATCTGTCGTCCTGCTTCATTTTTATTTGACCTGCGGTACTCTTCCTTGATCTGCTCTTCATGCACCAGCTCGCCGATATCTGTGGAATACATTGGAACAAACCAAAACGTTGCACATGATGTACCAAGTGATTTAGGTCATGCATCTTAATAAAATTGAAGTGGTTTTCCCGCTGTACCAATTCTGCCAATTAATTGGCCCTTTGAATCAAGGCTTCCCCCAGTGGCCGACGCCCTTAGGCATGGGATCCAGTGCCCACCCGAGTTCTGTGCTCATTGGCAATCCAGTCCCTCAATTCCCGATCCTGACGTTCAGCCTGTGCATGTACAGCCTTAGTTATACGAAACTCGAGAAATATATTCTTTGTTTTGTTAAAGGTTCGCAGATACAGTTCCATGTAAAGGAGCGTCTTCGATATATGACTCTGATACTGAGTCATCAGGGTGAAATCAATCAGTAAGCAGACACACTGTAATGCTCACTTGAACGCTCGTTGTTCAGAACTATGCAGATTTCGCAATTCAGACGCCAATACAGCCCAAATACAGTGGCCAAAGTTTTGCATATCCTTGCCTTGCCACTGCGTGACTTCTCGATAAGCCATTTTTGGTGCACAGAAACTGGGATAAGGCTGCAATTTGTTCCAGATATCATCGAATGCCTGCTGCCGTTTATGCCTTTTCAGGAATCCTTCTATCCATTTCATCATATGCTTAAAAAGTCTGAGATAGATATTGTGTAAAAGGTCAGGTTTCTCAAGGTCAGCGGGGTTCACTCGGTAGAGTCCGGAGTATACATTGCCGTCCATTTTCACCCCAATTTGATGACAATAGTCCGCAATATAGGTGGCTTGAGTTTGTTTGTGTTCCCTTCTCTTTTGCACATAATGAGCATAGTCCTGTGGCTTGTATGTATTATGTGGAACTTGACTAAGTTCGGTCACCGGAACTTCACACTACAGGTAGGAATAACTGGTTATTGTGTCCAATGTAGGATGCTCAACATGGTGGGCAATCCAGGCTGATATGATTGAAAAAGATAGCCGCATTTTTCCATCTGCACAGTCCATTACGGCGGTGTCTTCGGCAATCTCCTGCAATGGGTCCAGAATGCGATTGAAGACAGCCTGTAGACATCAGCATTGATCTGCCGCTGGGCTCGTCAGCACGTACTGATTCATGACTGAGTTATGGTGGCAGAGGGAGCAAAGCAAGTAGTAGGATTGGCATCTTTATTGGGCTGTTTCGCGTCCGGGAAAGGATATTTCCAATTGTTACATATACCGGCCAAACTTTTTTATCTCACGTGAAGGTTGTGAGGTGGGTCTGGACAGAGAATCCGATAACAGGGACAACTCTCGAGCCTGCGGGCAGTGCTTATTATTAAGAGATCTTAGCATTATACAGGTAAGTGATCGCGGACTTATCATATGTGAGTTTCCTACCACCAATCTGCTGTGTGCATCTCAGAGTATAATCGATCACGACTTGAAAAGTATTCACGTATCGGCACATAAACCATATCTCCTCTGTAAGCCACCTGCCGGATGAGGTAGTGGACACAGGATACAATCTTTTGGGAGTAGAACATGGTTAAATATTTCCCGCTCTGTAGCGTTGCCTCAGTCCATGACATATATTCTCTGAATGAGTATAGAGTTTCCAGTTGCTTTCCTAATCTGTAAGCGGACCGAAATGATCCGTATTCCATACCACCCAAGCCTTTGCCAAAATAATCCTTAATTAGCCTCTTGGGTATCTTGCTCTGTACAAACCTGCTAGCCAAATTGAAGTCGAGCTCGGAACAAAATGGCTCCATCGATCATTGAGCATGGACTGGTTAATCTACTCCTATCTAGCAAGATCGCCAATTGGTCTGCCAGTCCCTGTGATCGTTTGCTGACTACATAGGATGGACTTTTCCGGCTCTCAGAACACGTTGTCCGAGTCCGAATCATGCTCGATATTACTGCCTGTCTCCTGTTCGCTTCCTGAATTATAGCCTAAAATTGCCTCTTCAGACTCATAGTCAGAATTTCCCCCACCCTCTGCAAATTAATCTGCGTCACTAGTGACGCGTTGCTTGACTCCTTCAACCTTTATAAAAGATGTCCGCGGGGATGAAGTTCGTGGCCCAGAGTCCGCGATCTCATGGTGGAAAAGCAGAATATCATGATATATCATACAAACATGTTTTTAATAGGGAGCAGCGTGCTGATAATGCCAGCAACAATAGGGGCACTTCGTGGCCATCGTCCTTGTATCTGCTATTTCTGTTCTGTTTCTGCTTCGATGTGCTAGTATCAGATAGAGTATCGGCTGCAGGAGCGGATGAATATCCTCTTGAAAACTATTATCCGACAGCTTTCAAACCTGAAAAACAAAAGCAGCAGAGTCCTGGTGGTTGTTGGGAGGATCAAGTAGTTGGGGTTTAAGCTTTTCAAGTTATGTCTTAAGGCCTCTTGGCGGACCCCTGTGGCTCTTCTGCGGCTCAAAAGTCTATTCCAAGCTTACATAAACTTCAAGAAGCTACCTCATGTTCGTCCTAAACCCTACCGTGTTTGTACAGCATACAAGTATTTACCAGATGAAAGCCGTCGGCTGCCTATATAAACAATGCCTTTCCTCCTTCCTTCCTTCCACGAACCATCTCCTCTACACACCCGGCGATTGAAATCTCAACACCATGAGAAATCATCGTCAACTATCCTCTTCCCTCTCCCCTCTTCTGATGGCCTAGCTGCCTAGGAGGGTGACACTACATCCCCCCTCTCCCCTCTGTTCCCCTCCTGATGGCATTGCTCTCGGGCAGTCTTTGTCTAGGGGGTTCACGGTTGCTCCTCTCTCCTTTCCCGCTTTCGCTTCGCTGCCCTCGCTTAGCGTTTGCACGGTCGGCAACCCTTCTTTCTACGTTTACGGTTGGCGTTGCGGTGTCCGGACTCCCTACGGAAGTACCTCTTCGTCTCGCGAGCCTTTACCCTTGATGGGGAACGCTTCGGTCAGTAACATCTCGGTCTCGTCTTTCGTTTCGACTTCGGAAAACGTTCGGCTATGGCCTCCTGGTCTCCTGTCTCTAGCGAGTTGGCTGCCCTTCCTCCCTCCTTCTCGGTTTCGTCCAGTTGCTCTGTCACAGCTACCCTCCTCTCCTTAGCTGGTACCTTACAACCAGGTGGCTCCTCTCGCCCTCCCCCCTGCGGCTCTACCACGGTCGCACCCCTCGGTTACGCATCGTCATGGTATTGCACTACCTCCTGGACGGATTGTCCAACGCCTTGGGCTTAGAGTTGTAATGTTCAGCCCCCCCTCTGTATTGGCACCGGCATCCCGCATTGTGTTTTCTTTTACTTTGGGTTTCTCGATTCATAGTGGCTTTCCTTCCTTTGCCCCGTTGGGGTTTACTTGTTGGAGTCTACGGAGAAGGTTTTCTTGTTGCTTCCTGCTTTCATGTTTGGTGGATTTCCTTTATCATCCTGGGGGGCTCGGCCGGCTGCGGCAGTTGGGTTTCTTTTGGTAGGGGTGGTTTATCTTATGTGCGAGATGTGCGGTTGGGCCCATACCAGAGGGTCTTGGGGTGATGGTTTTTTCCTTGGTCCGGGGAGGGTTGTTTTGTGGAATTAAGGTTTTGTTTACGCCATAGCTAGCGCTGCATGCGAGTTCTTGTACCTGACAACGAATCCATGATATAAAAAAAAAAACAAAAAAAGTCCTTCCTTCCTTCCCTCTCTCCATCACTTCTGATAAAAGACAAACTGACCTGAACTCTTCTCACCCGCTTTGCCCATCCAGTATTAGCCAGCCGGCCTCTAGCACCAGTTCTCACTCGAGTGTACCAAGAACTGTATTCATCCTTGTAGTATATACTCTATTCATTCTCTTTCTATTTTGACAAAATGGCTAACCTGAATAATCCTAGCCCCGGAATTTAGTCTGCGAAAGACTCATTTGACCCCTGACATATCCATCCTCTCCCTCGCGTTCTCATAGGTGTGTAGCATCTAGAGTCTATCATTATCCATTGCTCTTTGTCACGCAGAATTTTGTTCTAAACATCGCCACTGCAGAAATAATCAAGCCGCCAAAGGCCACGATAAACCCTCTCTCCCCTGATGCCCGCATCAAAGAGCGGACTTACTCACCCTAGAACCAAGCGCCATGAAGGTGAAGGGGATATTGCTTGTTGCAAACACATCTGCCGCTTCCCAAACCCCAGTACTACAAGTCCAGAGTATAAAACTGGGCGGGACACCATCAAGAGGAGGATGGAGCAGAATCGCATCCTGGGCCGGAAACTAGCCACCCCTGACCAGTGGGCAGTAATTCACGCATATGCCCTAACAGTTGAACCCCTGGCCAGCAATGGAAGAGCTGCCCTCTGGCAGCAAAACCCCAATGCAGGCCTACATTTCACTGAATGTCTTGATTTTCTGCTTAAGGATATAGCCAGAAAGCATTCAAAAACGTTCAGTCGCTTGGATGTCGCCGTTCCTCCGGCTGTCCCCACTGCGCGTCCTGTTGCAGCAAATGATTGTAAGTTCTGTCCTTTGTTGTTCGTATTAATCTTCATGTCAATTTACCAATATAACATCCTAGGTTTGCCGGTCCAGGCAGCATTCGAGTATGGATAAATCAGCCATCTACATATCCTAGAGACAACTTACTCTCCTGCGGGCTGGAGCATGTCGTATGGAAGACACATCCGGTTATCGTCTGGGTGGAAATGACCGAACCCACCCCCAAGAGCTTGCATACGGCCCTAGCTAGCTTTTTTGCCCCCGGTATCGGCTATGACCACCTGGTTAGCGCCACCAGATATGGCAGCCTTTTGCTACTTGACTCCACCGAGGACCCCCTGCCACTATCTTAAATGCCTGTCCTACATGATGATACGCAGATCCGCCTGTGTTGGGGACAAGGTCCACTATCAGAACCAATAGACATGCTTTTTCGAAGCCATGGCACCAATAATCCAGAGCCCAGTACCTCGCCCCCTTTGTCCTTTGGATATAAGGACCGGAATATTAGGAATAGCCCTGCCATTGACGCCGGGTAGACAAGTCGAGATCTGAGCAGAAGGCTTCACTGGAGTCTGACCATGCTGATAACAAGAATAGCCAGCCAGAATTCTCTGCCACAGCGGCAAGGCGGCGCCGTACCTTGTGACAATATCAACCCGTACAGCAGAGCAGGGGCTGCGCCCTCTGGTCAAATTAACCATTGCAGCAAAGCAGGGGCCGCCCAGTGTAGCGGCACCAATTCCTACTCCGGCAACGGCTGTATATAGATGGCGAAACCGAGGTGGTTTAGATGGAGCTCCGGACTCTTCACCGCATTTTGCTGAAATCTTCGTCCGTAATGCGTCTAGAGATCAAGGGCCAGACTCATAGGTGATACCATGTGTTGCTCAAAGTATTACTCCTTCTGTCCCACTTCCTGAAGCTCGTGTCCTGAGGTCAGGCAGACATATACCAGGGCTTGTGAGATACCAGGTTGATAGAAAAAACGCACCTGTTAGGGCACTGGTGGATTCCTCGAGTAAGTGGAATCGGGAGGCTATGACTAATAAGAAGGACTCAGAGCCCCCAGCTGACACTCGCAAACCGCCAAGAAAGATAGTTTGCAGGAGGAAAACAGTACCAAAAGGCCGGAATACCAAATCTGGTACCGGTAATCCGGCTGCAGCATTAGTGCAAGAGCCACTTCATAATGCTAGTTCGCTGGTTTGCCCCACGCTGTCTACAGGTACTTCCCAAGTTTGGGCTGAACCCATTGTAATGCCGGTAGGACAGTCTGCTGAGCGGCTCCCGACGGATGCTTCAGGAGCAGAGACTGCCAGCCACACGCCATCTGGTAGCCACCCACGAGATACAGCTGAGGACATCGTGTGTGATTTAAGATATGCAGCTGAGCACCTCCTGATGGTTGCTTCACGAGATCAGTCTGCCTTGCCTGAGGCTCGGACGGAATTAACGATTGGCTGGTAGGTTTCAAGTGTGGTTTTCCTAGTCAAATTCTTCTACATTCGAACCACACACTCTTGTGGGGAAGCTATTTCCCTTGGCAACCTATCTTATCTAGCCGGCAATCCCGGTCAGCACTAACACTTTATGTCTAATTCTTATGAGGGTAGTGGCAGACCCCAATTGCCAAAGCAGACCTGACCCGGGTGGCCCAGGTCTGACCCAAAGTGTCGGAGCACACATTAGGTGTTTTTCTTTTTTCTTTTTCCTGTTCCTTTTTCCGATTCCATTACCATTCGGCATGCTGTCATGTTTATGGGGTTTTTATATGGTATGACATCTTGAGTCCTCTTTTTTCAGGATTCTATATTATGTTTTTGTGCTCATTCCTTGGTTTCATCATTCTGCCTGCTCCTGCCGGCCATTTTTTGTCTGTCCTGGTGCCAAAGGCCCAGCTGGCCATTTGCTCACTTGTCATGATTTATTCCTTGTCGTGCTTCATTCCTTCCATTGCTCCTTGGCCCTCTTACCTCTGGAATAACCCTTTTTGTCTGCGCTCTATCTCTGTGCTTCTGACATAATGTGCACTCACCTTCACCCTATACCCTCCTAGATTAGTGTTCCCGGCCCAGAGTCGTAGCCCTGCCCTATCCAGTATAGTTCCCTTGGCAAATTTACCAGAATTAAATTCAGTCCCCGTATGATAATGGAAATGTTTAATTATCCCTATGAGCGGTACCTCCAAGGCTGCTCTGCATCTTCTCTTTTGCACTAGTGGTGAGGAATGCGGCTCATATTCAAAATACCTGCATTTAAGCGGTCTTAAACCGAGTGACAGGATATGAACATGCTGCCCTCTTAAGAACGCGACCCAGCCTTTACTGTCAGCTACTATGTGTAAATCCCCCAAACCACCTTGATTGCCCGCTTGTTTGCATTTCCTGACACAATCTACATTTGCTTACAATAACCAAATATTGAATTCAACCTATCCTTACAACTAATATCTCAATGCCGCAGCTAAAACCTACCGCCAACATATTACGTCAAGCCCAGCGGCAACCCCAGAGGCACTGTGGCGTCCGCGAAAGACGTATCCGGAAAACCAAATCCCAAGAGCATCTATCTCATCGGCCCTCCGCGCTCTCAAAGACCAGCTGTATCCTTTCCTGGCGTAGAATATCTGTATCAGGCCGGCACCCAATTTCAACGCAGCTTAGGGCAGGACAGACTAGTTATCACCTGCCCGGATGGCAGGGCCTGGTGGAGGACAGTATGGATATACAGGATAAAGACTATGACGACAATGGTTCGAGTGAGGAGAGCATGCAAGAGTGAATTGACTCAGACGAGGAGAATGACCTTGGGGATTATAGGGCACAGAGACCCATAATGACAAAGTATGAGTTTTTTGAATTATGACCCTCTACGCTGGCTCTCTTAGCCACGCCTAAGGACATACAGATTGGATTGCCTGGACAGATAACACATGCTCCACGAGTCAGCAGGACTTGTTTTACGGATCTTGATAGTAGCGCGTCTGGAGATCCCTCGCCCACTGGATCAAATATTATCCCAACATCCGCTGGCCCCTTCTGAGCCGTAGTACGAGATGAAGAGCCCCTGAGTTCCTAGTTGACCAGAAGCCGACGAAATATTGCTGTTGGGATTGACCTGACAATTCCGAGCATGGCAAGGGAGCTAATTTTGGATTGGGCATTATTTGTTGATCCATTCCCGGATCCAATGAGAGTGATAGACCAGGTTCATCTAGACTGGAGCGATGCCCGGCATAAATTGGATTTCCTCGACTTTCCGGAAACGACCACACACTCGAGTAATAAGGTAAGTCTACTAGATATTCGCTTCCCTTATGTAGCAAACAGGACTGAATACTGAATGCGGCAGACCGCGATAGGACAGATACGGGATAAGCACAGTTCCAGCAGATCACATTATCTGCATTGCGCAAAGACGGTGGTAACAGTGCTCTACAAACTTGCCACAAAGGACCAGGCAGCTTGTGGACGATTGGTGCAATATTTTCTGCAGGACGATCTCGTTATTTGTAGCCCTAATGGTTATGAGGTAACTATTTTTCCTTTGTTTTTCAGATGATTTCAGTCTACAGTGAACCTGAATGAGTCAACAGGATTTTCAACTTGGTTGCTCGCACCTCAGATCCTGGATCTGCTATTCGCAAAGTTTTATAGCAATAAGAAAAGGAGAGGCAGAATATATCCTGAGGTTCTGGAGAAGATAAAGGGCCCGTTCCTGTGTCTGACCACGGCCATATTATGCCTTGCCCTGTGCTGCTGGCAGACTAGGGTCTTTACCAATGAGGTTAACTTCACAGATGCTATTTAGGGAGGTAAGCCACAGGCATCCGGATTCTGCTGAGGAAATCTTCTGGTAGGCTAAACAGGATGGACATGTAACTGGGCATTTTAAATGTCAGTTGTACACTTGGGTAAAGAGTAGGGGATTTCAGACTAGAATTATCGGCCGTATTAGTCAGATGTTGGAGGAAACAATTGCGACGGAGCGCAACAACCCTGTAGAGAGGACAGCAGGATATTCAGACAATCAGGAGGCATTTAGGCTTCAATTTGGAATGCATCTGGAAGAGGCAAACTCCCAATTCATACATAATCCATCGGTGCAGTCAGGGCATACGCGTTGAGGCGGACTAGTAGGCCCAGGTCTGGCCCGCCCAGTAGTGTATGTTTTATAGATAGTGATAATAGACATAATGAAATGCTGGATTGGAAATGTGAATGTGTCAGGGATTACTAGTTGAGGATGAGGGTGTAGTCACCTGAGAATGAATATGAACGAATGAGGCCAACTCTGAGGAAAATGACTGAATAACAAAGTTCCAGATACCCTAGGAAGACATGATATACACCTCTGGGGGCGGGAAGAGGTATTGGTGGCCAGTAATACAAGGGTGAGACTCCGGACAAAGAGCTATATTATCAAGGAGTAGGTGGAAGGCACTTCACAGAAAGGGGAAGATCTGGTGGCGCCGATGAATGCGTCGGGCGGAAGGTGAAAAGTACCAAAGGCACTAGGTGGAATGTGAAATATACTAAACGTGTGGGGCGGATCAGGCTTAGGGATCGGAATGTGTCCGGCTGATCAGAAGTAGCTGTCATGGTATTGGGTGAAGGGAAGATGGAGGAAGCAGGATGGCATAGGGAAGGGGAAAGGACTGCAGACGAATCTGCAATAAAAAGAGAAAAAAAGGGTGAAGCCGGATGGAGATAGGCCAGGGGTGAGCAGGAATCCAAAGCGATGGGGAAGATGTAGGGTGCCAGGCTGCGTGGGTCTGGGGCGTAGGGAAGGGGAGCGGACTGCTGAAAAATCCGCAACAAGAAGAGTAAAAACAGGAGCAGAGCTGGATGGAGGAAGGCCGGGAGGAAAGCAGGAATTCAAAGCGATCGGGGAGGTGTAGCGTGCCAGGGAGCAGGTGTCTGGGGTGTCAGGAACAGGAGCGGACTGCGGACGAATCCCCAGCAAAAGAGAAAATCAATGGGGGGGAGCCGGATGGAGAAGGGCCGGTGGTGAGCGGGATCTGAGAGATGTCAAGGGTAAAAGGAAGATGTAGGGCGCAAGCCAACGGGCGTCTGATGGTGTCTGGCATGTTCCAATGAGGGAGGTTTGCGTCTGGGGCTTGTGGAAGGGAAGAGTCTGTATCCGGAAACAATGAGTGCGGGACGGCCCATCCTAAATGTCAATTTGCATTGGCAGCCCCCGGTACATCTGAGGCAACAGGCGAACCAGGTGCCAAACATAATTTTTGCTCATGATTTTACAAGAATCCAGCAGCTCAGTCACCTCTTCACGACCTCCCTTCCGGATCCTATCACCTAGGGCTGCTGCAGCATCCGTACTTGCCGTATCTAAATGTTCAAAGGCGTGAGTAGGGGGATCCGATCCACCACTTCGTAGGGAATCCAATGTCAAAAGCCTGATCCGAATCTTGTGCCTAAGAGGGTAATTGTGCACAATTTGCCGTGCTGGATCGGTTTTATTAGATCATCGCCATCCATACTTAATTTCATCCTCATGTGGAAGGTCCCCATACTCTATTGAATAGAGCACAATAGTGCCGAACTGGTGTATGTGATCAACAAAGGTACTTGGAAGATGCATTTTAATAAAGTTGAACTGTGATTCTAAATAGATCTAGGACCTGCATTGCCAATTCTGTTTGTGGCCATTGTCATTGCCAACTTGGTACCTCTTGAAGCGGACCGCTGGCCACTTCATTGGCACCCTTTAGCATTTTAGTTCGCTTTACTCTTTGTCAATCAGTGTCTCTCTGTGTTTAGATACCCGAAACTCAAACCAGACACCTCTTATCTTGTTAAACTATTATAGATAGTCTTCCAAATAAGTTACCTTGTTAGACGTGTGGCTTGCATATTGTGCCATCATATTGAGGTCGACTAGTGACCTGACACACTCTAGAGCATGTTTGAAAGGGATACCTTGTGCACTGCTTGGCTTTCCCAGCGCCACAGATAGATGTCCCCAAACACAACGCCATAGATTCCTCATCTCTTTTCCTTAACACTGCTTAATCTGATCGTTGGCTTTTTAGGAATAAAACACTCAAGGTACAGTGTAATGCTTTCCGAGCTTCGTCAAAAGCCTGTAGTTATCTGTGTTTGTTCAGAAAGCCATGGATTCAGTCAATCATATGCTTGAATTATACAAGATAAACTGTCTGGAGCAAATTCAGCATATCAAGTTAAGGCGCCAAAACCCTGTAGAGCACATGCAACATACCAGGCCCCATATTGATCCATAACGCAAAGGTTACACCAGCCTTGTCTGACGCTGACCCCTGGTGGTCGTTTTCTTGTTTATGATGTTCATTTCTTGAATATTGTCAAGTAGGATACTTGTTCTTCTTAGTCTCACTTCCTGACCCCCTTGAAAGTACATCACATTTATAGCTAGCATTTTATTTTATCTAGTATAGGGCAGAGTTGTCCATATGATCTGCAATCCACCCATGGACAATTGGGAAGCACCTTCGGATCTTACCAGCGCCACATTGAATATTGACGCTGTCAAACGCCACATGTTGTAAGTGCTCAAACAACAGTTAGAATTGACGTTGTAGCGTACCGGCATTGATTTGCCTCTACCTTTAGTCTACTAAGGAGGACTTTGAGAGTTTGGGGGGGATGGGCAATAGTCCACAAAGGAGAACAGCCATTGATCCAGGACTGTGGCCCCGGGTTGACGGAAGACTTCTGAGTGTCAGATACATGGGCCACAATTTCTTGTTGCTGGAGAAGTTGCAGAGATGGGTCTGATCTGACATCCCAATCACGGGAACAAGAGTCATGCCAGGTGGAAGTGGTTTCTATAATTGGTTAGCGAACACTTTGATCAAAGAGGCAGGGATGATGTACTTCAATGTCCCACCATGAGTCCACTGTATATCTCTTGGCATATATCCTTCTTCCACTGTAGTCATATTCACCTAGTGGTACCTAGACTAACTTGTCTTTGTATGCCACATAGTGAAGATGATACTTGACACAGTCAAGGGCATTGTGATAGTCCCTCCTGTCACCTTAATATCATCGTCAAAGATCCGCGCACCTCTTCCAATGCCGGAACCAACAGTTCTCCTTTCTCCTGCACAGAGATTTCTGTTAAATAAACCTTTTTAAACACTTTCA